>JAEOAD010001667.1:0-51325 GCA_036365145.1 Orientallactaga sibirica | reverse complement strand
GCCTCACCTCTCACAGGAGGATTTTCCCCAGGTTCTTACTGCTGACCTGTATCCTTGCCCTTAGGTCACACTATGTATCCCAGGTTGGCCTTAAACTTGTCATCTTCATGTTCAGCCTCCTGAGCACATGACGGGCCTGAACAACCAGGCCTTGTTCTTGATGCCCTGCCATTTTCAATGACATCTATACAGCAGTTCCCAGACTACAAGAAACCATTTGAGATTGAAGGCATCATAGAAAACCCTTCCTATGGTGGATCCCCTTAGATATTGGCCTCTCACAGCTTTGGGACATGAGTACTAGGATCCCTTTTAAGCAAGAGAGAAACTGAGGACAGAGAGGACTAAATGATGTACCAGACAGAAGATGTAGCAGGATGGGATCTGTCCCTGTGGGTCCAGGAAAGTATCTGCTTCCAGCTACCAGAGCAGCCAGAATTAGGAACTATATTGGGTCCTGAATGAAGGAGACTGGTGTCACCTGGGACTATGGGGAATTTGTGGGGCTTAAGCAGGCACAGTGATAAAGACAGGATGAGTGAGCTGAGTGATGCCCTGTGCATTTGGGGTATCCTCCGGTTCCAGTGGTACCAGGTCCCACTAAGGACCTATGCACATTTTCCATTAGTTATGTTACTGTGGCAAAGTCAAGATTTCTGGGTCCCCAAATTGGGGACTGCACAGATTCTGTTTTAACCAGAGTCTTCTTTTTGGCCTCTATAACCAGCATCCATATTTGTCAGGTCCTACAGCCATGGGAAGTACCTTCTGTTCCCCAAATGGATCCCCTATAGATGTATTTCTTTCTCAATATACTAAGAGATGAGTTGGTCTAGGCCAATGTCAAGTGGGAGTCCCAGATTCCAAAGATGCAGGTGGGATCCATATAAATGCATTGGGTGATTCCACATTGAGACAATCTTGGAAGTGCATCTGTAGGCCCAGAACTCTGCCTCACAGCCTTTGATAATGTTATAGAAGAGGAAGTAGACAATCCCACCTCCACAGGCTCCACCAGCCTCCTCTCACTCCCCCATAGGTCGAGGCTGTGACAGGCTGTGGAGCCATCCTCAAACCCTGAACAGAAACAGCACTGTCCTTGGTCAGCAGCCTGTCCCTGGGTGGGAAGGGAACATATCATCACCCAGGGTCACCAAAAGCCCAGTGAGCCTAGGAAGGGATGTCATGAGCATAGCTCAGGGGTTGACCCAGCCTCTAGGGTCCAAAGCAGGCTTCGAATGGGCTCTGGGCCTCTCTGCTCCACTAGAACAGTCCCCCATGTACACTTACTATAGACCACTGTCACAGGACTTCACCTCCATGATCAGTCCAAGTGCCTGCACTACAGCTAGCTGTGGCCATATCCCATTCAGACATCATAAGCTAAGCTGGTCATTCCTGTTCCCAGCCCTGCCTCCATCCATTCTACGAACAACTGGCTTTGTTCTCCCCTAAGCCTGCCTCCCATCAGCATCTCTGTCTCTAGGCTGACCTACTGATCCTTTTCCATGTTGACACTCATGAGCCTCCTGGAAATTGCAGCCTTCCTCTCCCCACCTTTCTTCCTCTCAGTTTGCCTCTCTGGCTCTGATTCCTACTTCACTAGAGTGCTTGCTAAAATCCTCCAGTGAGGGGCTGAGGGTGACTCAGTAGCAGAGCACCTCCTAGAATCTCCCACTGAGACATTGTGGACATGGCTCAGCTGTAGAGATCTTGCTTAGAATCTATCCATGAGGGGCTGAGGGTGTGTCTCAGCCTGCTTAGAATCCCCCAGTGAGGGGCTGGGCCATGGTAGAGGACTTGACGATTTGGGCAAGGCACTGGGTTCCATGCTCAACACAAGAAGAGGACCAAAAGGAGAATGAGGAAGGAGAAAAGATTCTCATGTCCACCATGGGCCTTAATACCCAATATCTTCCTCATATTACTGGGAAAGCTGAGGCCCAGAGAGAACAAGGGGCTTTTCCAAGGTTTCCTAGGATCTTTGATGACAGCAGGTGACCTAACAACTCTATCCAGACCCCTTTCCTGGTCATGCTGCTCCACAACCACTCAACGTGGACCTGGGAAGCCCCTCCAAGTCATGTGGTCAGAGGTCTATTTTCCCCCACCTTATAGGACCAGCCTGCTGATGGCCACCAATAGCTACGGGTTTGGGTTTGTTTCTTGGATAGGTTTTATTGACAAAGGGTCTAATGTATCCCTCACTGACATTAAAATCAACATGTGGCTAAGAATGACCTTGAATTCCTCATCCACTTCCCGAGTGGTGGGATTACACACATGAGCCACCGCATCTGGCTCAATGCTTAGATTTTGATGAACACTAATGGATCAGGACTGTGAACCTATCTGAGTGCCCAGCTCCAGGCTGGCATTATTCCCACTCAGTTCCCTCATACCTAGTGCACCCAGGTACTAGAAATGATACCTCAACTTATCACTGAGGCAACATTAATAAGAGAAATAAGATGTAACCACCCCCTGTGGACATCCAGGGTGTCCAGATCCTCACATACAATTGAGTTTGGACTGTCCCTGTCTCCCCCACCAGGCCGGGTCATAGCTCTCTGTGTCTTTTCATCAGACTGAGTCAAGGTCCTTTATGTCTCCCCACAAGACTGGCTAGGTCTCCTCTGTGTCTCCCCCATTACATTGGGTCAGGGCCCTCTGTGTGTCCCCCATCAAACTGGGAGCCCCGGGAAGATACAACATTGACTTCTCTGAGCAGGTGTTTGGCATCTGTCCCCAGCCCTGCAGCTCAGGCCAGGTAGAGTTGGGCCAGGGCTGCAGGCCCTCCGAGGTAGACCAAGCAGAAGAGTCATGGACTTTAAGCCAGTGAAGCTGGAGTGGTGCAAGGGTCCTAATCAGGACTGAGTGGGGTCACTGCCTTCAAATCCACAGCATCCCTGTTTTCATCACCTAGCTGAAAATTCCAGTCTGTGAAGAGACCTTACTACTTTGGCTGGCCCCTCAGCTTCCTGAGGACCAGGCACAGCTGTGGGACACTCACCTTAGCCAGTGAGACACTGCCTCCTCCCTCAGCTCTGAGTGTTGTGAGTGTCATAAAATATCCTGCATACTGTCTGCTTGCCATTGTGGGGCATCTCATTGCAAAATTTCCTTATCACAATTAGAGGAAAAGACAGTGCCCACCCCAGCCTGCTGTCCTCCTGGCTGCCAGCCTCTCCCAACATCATTGCACACAGCCCTGACAAAGTTTGCATGACAAACTCAGCTGGATTCCTAGGTCGTGTGTTCTTGAAAACTAGAGTGAATCTGCAGCACTGTAGTCCCACCAAGGCCCTGGGTCACTGCTCCAGCTTAGCCAAAGCCTGACTGACGCATCGTGAGCCTTAAGCCTCTACTTCCCAATCCACCAAACAGACTCAGGGCCTTCAGAGATAAAAAGCACTCTTCCCTTCCCATGAGAATGCCAAAGGGTCCCAACTAACTTCCTGTTTTCCCCTAGTACTCAACTCACATTAGAACAGAAGGTGCCTCCCACAGCTCCTCAGTGGGGGATTCTAGGCAGAAACTCTTCCACTGAGCCACACCCCAGCCCCTCATTGGAGGAGTCAAGGCAGGTGCTCTGGCACTGAGCCACCGCACACTCCCACACTGGGGTTTTCTAGGCAGGAGCTCTATAACTGAGCCAGACCTCAGCCTCTCACTGGGGGAACTTAGGTAAGTGCTGTCCTGTTGAGCCACACCCAAGCTCCTCTCTGGGTGATTCTAGACAAGCACTCTACAGAAATATTAAGGTGTGAACAGCAACTCAAACACCCAAGATCACCCTTCAGGGTGTGGGAGTCCAGATATTGATCTCCAGGGCCAGTCAGAGGCAGTCTGAGGGGAGGGTGACAACACTGCCTACCTCCCTGTACAGCCACAGTGCCCCGGCCGCCACTTGCCCCGGCCAGCGGGGTTCAACATAGGCTCGAGGGGAGGCTGTTACCTGGATGAGGGAACAAGCAGACACAAAGAAGAAAGCCTTGCTTCCACACCAGTCAAGGCTTCGTTTATTATTATTCATACAGAGGTATATATAGGGGAGGCAGGAAGAAGGCAAATGGGATTTATGGCTGCCAAATGGATTTTATGGCTACCAGAGGTTTTGAGAGAGGGGCGGGGGGTCTCTTGAGTGACAGGCCTCACGGATGTTTACAAGAATGTCTGTGTTGAGATCACAGGCAGGGCGGAGTTACATCAATCCTGTTTGTTAAGATACACATCTTTAGGTTACACCTTGTTCTTATCTACAGATCAAAGTAGGCTTTTTGGGAAGGCTTGGTAAATTTCACAGGAACTCAGGAAGCTGAAATCTTAACACAAAGAGTGGAGGCTTCTTCCTCCAAATGGTTGCAGTTTGGCTCAGTGGTCTCCAACATCTCCTCCCTTCTTTTATACAAGACAGGGGGAGGCCCGCAGTCAAGCGGTGGGCTTTAACCAAGTGGGGGAGAAGTGACCTGGCTCCTCCCATGGGTCATTTTTATCGCCCACAGATTTGGCCCTTGGTACCTTTTGGGGAGGGGAGGCAGGGCCTATATAATTATTATGTATGGTACCAACCTCCATGCAAGTCAGGTTTTTTCTCAGGAATTCAGATGTGGTCAGTAAGACCTTCCCTTGTGTTTTTTCCACACCCACATTGGTACCCATCCCCCTAGGGGGTGCATAAGTCTGAATGCTTATGCGGTTCCCGGAGGCTTGGAGTATTAAACCTTGGCCAACATGCCTAGAATGATTATAAAAGGTAAACAAATTTACAGGGTTTACAGTGGCTATAGGGTTTACAGAGAATATATGTTTTACAGACATTAGGTTTTACAGAGACTATATGTTTTACAGACATTAGGTAAACAAATTTACAGGGCTTACAGTGGCTATAGGGTTTACATTCATTGTTAGGGGAAGGTCTCAGCGGGAGGCAGGTCCTCAGTCGCGATTCCTCAGCTTGTCAGCTCCAGTCTGTGATAGTGGACCTGTTGAGCTGCTGGAATACTTGAGTTCTGGAAGCTGGAGTACCAGGACTCAGTCATTCTGATTGGCATAATTAAGTCAGGAGAACACATGACAATAAAGACTACATTGGAGGAGTAATCTGTAGCTGTGTCCTTTTTAGAATTAATAAAATTGGTGATAATATACCAGGTACAACTAAGAGTAAATTTCATTAGGTGATTGACCCACCTGGGCCCAAGTACAAAAGGATAAGGGAGGGGCAGACACGTACAAAACTTAAAATAATTTTCTTTTAGAGTACTTTTTATAATTTTGTTTGAGGCCGCCTTTGGTACCCAAGATGGGCTGTATCTCTGATTATTTATTTTGGTATATACTGAAGAACCAAAAAAAAAAAATCAATTAACTTGTTACATTCAGTCTCTGCAACATTGTTTGTTTGCCTGACTCAGGCACAGCCACCTCTGTATGTTGAAACAAGTTGCAATTGCATTGCTGAAATAAGCCTCCTGGAAATTTTTGAGTTTATTATTTCCCTTAATTACTGTTGTAAACCAAGTTAAAGTTTTTTCTTTTTTACTTAGAAGACATCATTTAATAGCCAGATGACAGTACTGTCATTATAGAATCAGACATTTATTCAACCCAGGCCTAACTAGCTAAGGAATGTGTTGACCTCTAACTCTGTAATCTATGTTTGCCCAGTAGTAAATTTCCCCCTGCTTAAGCTGAATGAGAATCTGAGAAAGAAACTGCTTGGGAGATACTTAAGGCATCAAAAAAATCCTTTTGTAGCCTTAGCAGGATCACCAAAAGACAAATGACTATATGAAATAATAGATATTTTCTTTTGTAAACCTTGTAAATTTATGTTAAGATTATTAAGATTTTAAATACCCCAAATATGATTTTTAACCTTTTACCATATAGTAGCAGTCCCATTGTAGGATAAAGGAGTAATGCTCATGACAGAACAATTGCTTTTGAACCACCAGATTGACAACCTGCCTTTTTAATACATAACAGCATTTTTTAGAGCATCTATCCTGACTGACAGCTTTTAATCAATATCTATCTGTGAAGAAAAAGTTTGAGAAAAATTTTAATCAGTCCAATAACATAGCTTTTGGGGAGTTTTTATACCTGTAGGACCTTTTAGAGATACTCAGCCATGGGGGCCTCTGGTTTTTATAACAGACAAATTTTGTAAACCATTTATTGACCTGAGATGTAACTCATTTATTGACCTGAGATGTAACTCATTTATTGACCTGAGATGTAATTCCCAGTTCCCATTCCCTCCCCCACACAAGAATTGGGACCGAGGCTTCAGCGGTGGGCTTAATGTCTCTTTTAGCTGTGGCTGCCAACACCTGTGAAGAAAGGAGTGAAAAAAGGGTGGGGGGTTAATTAAATTTTTTCAGGTCATGATGTATGGGATCTGGTCTGGATGTCTGTTCCTAGGACAGAAAACATTCTTTTTAATATTTGAATGAAAGGGTGTCCTCTGATAGCCATTGAGGAACAGAAATAGATACTCCATTTTTCTGAGTGATGTCCTTGATTTTTGTCCTAAAGAGGGGGAAGGGAACTGTCCCATGTTATTAAGTCAAGGGAGAAGCGTCCGTCCATAGGGAAACAACATACAGACACACAAATATGACAGAAACACATAGGGCCCAATAACACAGACACACGAATATGACAGAAACATAGAGGGCCCAATAACATAGACACACGAATATGACAGAAACATAGAGGGCCCAAGAAAAGCTTTAAAAAGGAGAAAGAGAGAGAGAGAGCGCTCAGGTACTTACCAGACCGGTCTGAGTGCTGGGGACCCCCAGGGTTGGATGTTTTGAAAACACAGTTGGATAGGAAACAATTGTCACAGGTTACATTAAAGATCTTGGGTAGTTACTGGTGTGCCAATGGAGGGAGATGTTAGGAATTTTTTGTATATTAGCTATATTAACCATGTGAGAGAAATGTTAATGAACCAATTTTAACCTTAAGATATAGTTAAAATGTTGACAAATAGGAACTTAATTAACTTTATTGGGTACTCTAAATTTAGTCTTTTTTAAACCATCATCATGACCAGATTAATATCAACAAGCTAAAGTTTTAAGTTTACAAATTGAATACCATAGTAACCTGCTATCAGCTAGAGCCATGCTTTTATTAGTTTGATGTAAGCCCTAGGTTAATAATCACTTTATTGTATCTAAAAAGATCTGTAATCTGGTTAAGTGTTTTATCTTTAACTTTTTGCTTAAGTTTACTTAATATCTACAGTTACATATTTTTATTTTACAAATTATGTAACCACTTTGTAATAATCTTTTTCATTAGTTACCAACATTTAAAGTTTTTTTTTTCTTCAGTTTATTTTTAATCAGTTTATCTTATTATTACCAATGAAAACTTTTATTGTTTTTACCATTAGGCTATATAAAAAAGGCCTTATGAAATATCTTTAAAGAGTAGATCAGACTTGACTTTTGACACACATTTAAATTATGAAAGTAGATTTGAACATTATTAAAATATTTTTTAACAAATTTAGTATTAAGCACATATTTAAATTTAAATATAATTCTTGAAACTGTTTTTTTTTTAGTAGTCCCAGAAAAAGCATAGAGAGACAAAATAAGCTTAAAACAGTTGTAAATACTTATAAGAAGTCCATATCTATTTATAATAATTTGGCATTTATCCATATTTTGAAATTTTGTTAGTAGTACCAGAAAAGCATAGGGAGGCAAAAGTGAGCTTAAAACAGTTGTAATACTTATAAGAAGTCCATATCTACTTATAATAATTTGGCATTTATCCATATTTTGAAATTTTGTTAGTAGTCCCAGAAAAGCATAGAGAGGCAAAAGTGAGCTTAAAACAGTTGTAATACTTATAAGAAGTCCATATCTACTTATAATAATTTGGCATTTATCCATATTTTGAAATTTTGTTAGTAGTCCCAGAAAAGTATAGAGAGGCAAAAGTGAGCTTAAAACAGTTGTAATACTTATAAGAAGTCTATATCTACTTATAATAGTTTGGCATTTATCCATTTTGAAATTTTGTTAGTAGTCCCAGAAAAGTATAGAGAGACAAAATAAGCTTAAAACAGTTGTAATACTTATAAGAAGTCTATATCTACTTATAATAGTTTGGCATTTATCCATTTTGAAATTTTGTTAGTAGTCCCAGAAAAGTATAGAGAGACAAAATAAGCTTAAAACAGTTGTAATACTTATAAGAAGTCCATATCTATTTATAATAATATGGCATTTATCCATATTTTGAAATTTTGTTAGTAGTCCCAGAAAAGCATAGAGAGGCAAAAGTGAGCTTAAAACAGTTGTAATACTTATAAGAAGTCCATATTTATTTATAATAATTTGGCATTTATCCATTTTGAAATTTTGTTAGTAGTCCCAGAAAAGTATAGAGAGACAAAATAAGCTTAAAACAGTTGTAAAGAAGTCCATATCTATTTGAGACTGTGTTTTTTTTTTTTTTTTTTTGTTGTTGTTAGAAGTTCCTAAACTCTGCAAGCCAGCGGGGCTAAGAAAGAGCCCCCCCCCGTTTTTTTTTTTTTTTAAATAAAGCCTATTATCTCCTTGTTTACCTTGCTGGGCTTTGCATTCAGCTGTGAATGGAGAAAGGGGGAAGGGGCTTATCTGATAGTGAGACTGAAGGATGTCACTAATCAGGTTTCAATAAGAGAAGGCAATAAAAATCTTTTAAACAATCACCCATGTGACTCCATCGTTACTCATTGATAGTGTCTTTTTTGGGGGAACCATGGACATTTTTTTTTTTAGAGAACAAGAAATTTAATTTGGGTTCCCTGCATCTTAAGCACCTTAAGCCCTAGAATAAACAATTCCAGCTTGTTTAACGTTTGTTAAAAAGAAAGGCCTGCAGGAGCCTAAGCCCTGCCCCCAGGTGTGAGCTTTTGTCTTTGTTGTTGCCTGTGGTTTTTGAGCAGCTCTGTCAGATCTGCCAGCTTGTCACAGTTCGAGCTAGCAGCCACATTTTGATGAAAGCTAGTGTTCCTTACGATAGAGAAAGTTTAGAAACTCTAAGACCAAAGGGCAACATTCCTGGGCTATGAATAGCCCGGGGGATTTCCCGGTGGTCCCAAACGCAAGCCTGACCGCAAGTTTAAGAATCCGGTAGCCGCCCTAAAGGCTTTTACTGGCCGATGCGTGACCGGTTTGTAAATTGTAAAGAGAAATAGATAGAAGGTTATTGCCAACACCCGGTCGGGCTGTCGTGATTTGAACAATGAGCTCGGGGCCTTCAGTCAATGCCAGAGAGTAGCCCTGGCCGAGAGACTTCAGTTGCCCTGTCACCTTGATTCAATTCCACGCAAAGGCTTTAAACCGAAAACAAAGAATGAAATAAGAAGACAGCGTCTGAGAGGGGAGATCTGTCTTTTTCTTTGAGATGGAAAAAGTCTGTTTTTCTTTACATTACACCTCTCCTAATTCCTCAGTGGGGAGGCTAGCTTGTTAATTTACCTTTCTCTGATGGAGAAAGGGACAGTTTGTTCTATCTTTACCTTATCTCTCGCCTGACCGTCAGTGGGGAAATTACCTTCTCACTGGGGGGGGGCAGCCGCTCCTGGGCCTGTAGTTTTTAGCCTTTCTCTGATGGAGAAAGGGAAAGTTTGCTTTTTCCCTAACTGGGGAAGCAAACTCTGCCTAGTTTTTTAATGGCGAGACAACCATATGAAACTTCGCCTAAGTCCGTCAATAAAGAGACAATTTCCTCATTGGGGAGGCAGCCCACTCTGGGCCTGTAAATCCCAAGGGGAGGATGTCCCCAAAGAATCACCCGATTTTCTTTGTGCCTTGAGGTTCATAAACTATGAACATATATGGTTTGTCCTGAGACATTCGTCGCTATTCTTACCTTACCCAGGTCTGTATTACAGGCGGGCTTTCCTGCAGTGACCCACTGTGGATCTTCACTCACCAACGAGGTGGTGATCCAATGCTGAAGAGACGGCCGTCCTTCCTTGCGACGTCCAAGTCAGTCCTCGTACCTCAAGCCCCACGTCTGGGCGCCACTTGCCCCGGCCGCCACTTGCCCCGGCCAGCGGGGTTCAACATAGGCTCAAGGGGAGGCTGTTACCTGGATGAGGGAACAAGCAGACACAAAGAAGAAAGCCTTGCTTCCACACCAGTCAAGGCTTCGTTTATTATTATTCATACAGAGGTATATATAGGGGAGGCAGGAAGAAGGCAAATGGGATTTATGACTGCCAAATGGATTTTATGGCTACCAGAGGTTTTGAGAGAGGGGCGGGGGGTCTCTTGAGTGACAGGCCTCACGGATGTTTACAAGAATGTCTGTGTTGAGATCACAGGCAGGGCGGAGTTACATCAATCCTGTTTGTTAAGATACACATCTTTAGGTTACACCTTGTTCTTATCTACAGATCAAAGTAGGCTTTTTGGGAAGGCTTGGTAAATTTCACAGGAACTCAGGAAGCTGAAATCTTAACACAAAGAGTGGAGGCTTCTTCCTCCAAATGGTTGCAGTTTGGCTCAGTGGTCTCCAACACCACAGCCCAGTCTGACCCTTCCTTTCAGTCACAGAAATCTCCAACTTGGAGATGACCATGCAGAGGATGTGCCAGAGTCAGGAGAGAAAGGGAAAGAGATGCCCCCATTTGCTAGCTCCAGACAGGATATTGAGTCCCAGGAGACTCTTAGTGTCTCCATTACAGTTATTCTTTTCTCAGGGCACCTGGAACAACCATCCTGACCTCTCTGATCATGCTCGGACTCCTTAATGGTGAACACAGCTCTTTGATCCTTTCAGTGGGACAGTGGTGACTACAGAATTGGATGAGGTAACTTGACTGGCAGTTGGCTCAGTCAGCCACAGTGGTTTTTAGAACCACTTTCCCCATCGCTCTTCTCTGCCTGTCACTCACCATCAACAGGGCACAGAGAGACAAAAGAGGCAGGCAGATGAGGGAAATAAGTTGGGAATGATGGCACATGTCTTTAATGCCAGCCCTCAGGAGGCTGAGGTAGGAGGATCACTGTGATTTTGAGGCCTGCCTGAGACTACACAGGGAATTCCAGGTCAGCCTGGGCTAGCATGAGACCCTGCCTCAAAAAAAGCAGGGGTGGAATCGTAATAGGAAGGAAGTGGAAGGTGCTGTCTTGATTGTGGGTAATGATCCTAGGTGGAAACTGATGCAGGGCCTGGGATGGTGTGCACTTCCAGGGGACGGTGCTTGGGGAGAGGCACACCAGGTTCTCAACTGTGCTTCTGTAAACATCAGGGCACCATAGGGAGACATGTCTACTACCTACCCTTATCCCCTCTCCTGCCTCCTGAGAGCCTCCCCTCACCCTAAAATTTCCCCCTAAACATGGTGAGGGGCCTGGAACCTCCTTCACATGGCATCCAACTACTCATTTTTGACATTGATGCAACCTGGAGGAGGGAAGTGGGGCAAGAGTATGATGGGCACAGAAGAACATTAAGCTCACAGCCCATCAATCAATGCCCTGATCTTGATATGTCCCCAGTCACCTATTCCTGATTGGTGGTCTGCACATAGCAACACCTCCCCGCCCAGCTCCAAGTTTTCCCCATTACTACATCATCCAGCCAGTGCAGTAAAGCTGTTCCTCATGTCCTCCTTGTCAGTGAAACCATCTGATTCTGCTCCATGATGGTGAAGGCCTGACAGAAACATGAACCCTGAGCAGCTAGGATCTACCCTGTCCACATGGCCACACACACTTCCCCAGGGGTGTTCTCCTGACATCTGCTACCAAAAGGACCGCATTTGGGGCTCCTCAAACCCCCAGTCCTGTGGTCTACTGTGTCTCGGTGCTTACTGGAATTCAGCATGCTGGGAGGCTCCACACTCAGTCCCTCATTTCATGACCACACCAACCCAGAGAGGGAAGCTGAGGCTCAGAGAGGTAAAAGGCCTTGCCTGAGGTCACATGACATACACTCAGGTATACGTAGAGGGGTCAGCAAGTCACATCTCCAGGCAAAGTGACATGCCATGATGGCCATGGAGAATGATGACAACGTGCAGCCACTGAGGTCTCCTTGAATAAATTTCTTTTAGAAATTCTTTATTCATTTATTTGCAAGGGAGAGAGAGAATAGTGTAGCCAGATGCATGAAGGTTTCTTGCCACTGCAAACAAACTCCAGACACACAAACCAGTCTGGCTTTACATGGATACTGGGGAATTGAACCCAGGCCATGAAGCTTTGCAAACAAGCACCTTAACTGCTGAGCCATTCCTCTCCAGCCCTCCTTCAATAATTTTCATGTGTTCTGTTAATCCCCACAAAGATACTGTCAACCTAGTTAAACTTCTGGTTCTGAGTCTGAGTGAACATTGAGAAGACACTGGAGCAGGCTCCACCTTCTGCTCTCTTCCAGGCTCTGCTTGGCACCTGTAGGGGACCAGTTGTCACTTTCTCAAGAGGTCAGCCAGAACCAGAGCCAGGACTCAAGTCTCAAAGCATCACAATTCTGACTGACAGCCCCACCCTCCTGGCACCCACAGCACAGCCAGGATAATTAGGACATTTCTCAATCAAGGCAGGAAGTCTGCAGAGTGTCCAGCATGCAGGCCTAGGTACCCGCTGCAGGCCCAGTCACTTCATCCCAGTCCAGGCCACATTTCTCTGTGGCCCAGATGGGCTTATTTCTGACCTTGGGCCCTACGGAGGGATTTTTTGTCACTACTTCTGTCACCCTCTGCCCAGGTGGAATCTGGCCTGTTCAGCTGCTAAGAGTTTCCAGACTGTTCTAAGCATAATCTTTGGGTCTTTTGTTCTACAAGATCCATCCGTGGACAGGATCTCAGGGCTACTCTTCTTGTCTTCCTGGAGCTCCTACTCACTCTAAACCTGTTTTAACCAGATTTCTCTCCCAACATCTTTTTCTCTCACCCAAGGATGCTTTATTGTTAAAAATATGATAGAGGGGATGGAGAGATGGCTTGCTGGTTAAGCTGCTTGCCTGAAAAGCCTAAGGACCCATGTTTGATTCTATCACACCCACCTAAAATGAGATTCACATACTTGCACATGTGTCTGGAATGCATTGGTAGTGGATGGGGGCCCTGGAGTGCCTAGCCTATCTGTCTGTCTGTCTTCTCGCTACCTCTCTCTGTTTGTAAATAAATTTAAAAAAAGAAAATAAAAAATGTCATATATGTGTGTGGATGTGTATTTGTATATTTTCATGTGTGTGCAGTGCTGTGTGTATGCAAGTATACATGCATACAGGCAGTAGGTATGAAAGACAATTTTATGTGTTATTCCCAGGAATGCCATTGGCAGTTTTTGAGATAGGGTCTCTCACTGGCCTGGAACTCACCAAATAGTCTATACTGGCTGGCCACTCAGCCCCAGGGACTCTCCTATCTCATCTCCCCAGTGCTAGGATTACAATCTGCAGCACCACACCTGGCTCTTTTATATGGATTCTGTGGATCCAACTCAGGTCTTTGGCTTACAAGGCAAACAATACCCAATGAGCCTCCTCCCCAAGAATATTTTTGGGAACAGGTCTTGCTATACATATCCCAGGCAGCCTTTGAACTTATGATCCTCCTGTCTCTGCTTCCTGCGTGCTGGGATAACAGGTGAGTGTCACTGTGCCCATCTTCACAGATCCCCAGCCCCCTCCTCCAAGAAGTCTTCCTGTATCCAAGACCAATTCCCACACTGCCATTGCCCATGCCCACATCATTCCTCGATGTGTCTGCCTCCAAATTTACAGACCTCAAGAGTAAGATCCCTTGCCCCCCTTGTCTGCCTGGACTTAGCTCTGAGCTGGGATCACCTCAAGTTTGTAAGCAGCTGCTCAGAATCCTGGTTTCACCTACACCACCCATGAAGCTATGCCTCCCATGTCTCTATACTCACTTCCTACTTCTAGATGTTTCTTACAAAATATCCTGTTGTCCAAGAGACACTTCCCTTCCCACACTGGACATTCACCAAGTTAATTGTCTCCAGAGCCCGGTGAGGGACTTTTCCAATCATCATTCCAGCCCCCAGCCTTAAACAGTGAGAGAGGAATGTCTGAGATCAGCACTCCCATCCCAGGAACAATACCTTCCTGGCCAAGCCCTGTCTAGTTTCCCTGGTATGGGCTTCCCCAGATTCTTCACCTCCACCTAAGCTCCTGTGTGTGGTCTTCCCTGTCTCTCCCCCCGCCCTTCAGTTCCCTCAGACTCCTGTACCTGGTAGGAGCAGCAGTGCCCAGCTAATTGTAATTAACCTTTACTGGGTGCTTTGTCTCTGCTATTCCGTTCAAAGGGGGCTGACAGGGCAGCAAAGGCCACTACACTAGGTGCTGTAAAGCTTCTGTACTATTTATAAATCCCTTCAGACATCATAAAGATAGGAACTTCCCTGTGGTGTTCATCTCTTGTAATTATACATATAATGTAAATATACATTCCACACTATTGTGTATTCACTTCTGTTGGTGAGATATTTTAACCTCTTCTCAGGGCTGCTTTCCATCTCATCACTCTCAACACACACACACACACACACACACACACACACACACACACACACACACACACTCCATCCCAGCTTTTTTTTCTGTCTATCTTGTGCCTTTCCTGTGTGCCAAAACTTTGCAGGGGAGGAAGGCAATATTTTGACTGCACAGAGGAGACATGAGATGGAGTCCTCACCAGGCCTTGAGCTCACAGCAAGCCAGAGATAAAGGGAGAAAGGGAAGAGGAAAAGGAGGGAAGAAGAAAAGGGGAAAGGGAAGAGAAGAAAGGAAGGAAGAAAGAAAATGAGTGGGAAAGGAGGAGAAGAATAGAAAAAAAGGAGAAAAAGGGGAAGGTGATGAGTGGCAGGATGAAAGGGTGAAAAAAGAGAGGAGAAATGAAGAATGGAAAGAAGTAGAGAAAGGAAGGAGGGAGTAAGGAAGAGAAGAAGGAATGGCAGAAAAAGGGGTTAAATGAAGAATAATTGGAAGGAAGGAAGGAACAAAGGAAGGAAGGAACGAAGGAAGGAAGAAAGGATGGACAAGGAGAGGAGAGCAGGTCTGCAGATCCCTGGCCTAAGCACAGTCAATCCCTGTGGACTGACCATAGTGTTTCATGCACACACAGTAGGCCTTATGGGATCTTCTGGCCCCACAAATCACACCATCACACCAGGCCTCCTCAGGCCCCAGGAGTCCTGCACATGTTCTCTGGGTAACCTGTGAGCTGCAAAGTTTCTGCTTTATTATAGCTGCACCCTAGGTACCAGGAACCCCTGCATCTGCTCTCTGGGTATGTGCGGGGTGGGACACAAGCTCTGTGAACTGCAAAGTCCCTGCTTCAGCACAGCTGTACCCCAGTGTCCATCAAAAGACACAGCTCACCTCAAAGGGATTAGACATAGTTTAGTCTAGGGCCAAATGTGAGTGACCATGGCCCAGGAACACAGATTTATATTACCCCAAATTCCCTGTCCAAATGTTTGAACAGTTTCATGAAGTTTTCATAGTTACATAAGTCAGCTCATAAATCAAGGCACTTTTCAAATACATTGGTTGACCATCAGGTAGGCAGGTTTTAGCAAAGCAGCACCATAGTCTTTTTTTAAATTGACAACTTTTATACTTACACCATAGTCCCCTCTCCATTCCATGCTAGTCTGATGACATTTCTTAAATCTTTTCTTCTATTTTTAGGGTCTTGGTTATTGGGCACTGCAAGGTCATGGTTTCTGTCTGGGCAGTCATTGTAAGAGGTCATACCCTTCCTTTGACTCTTCCATTCTATCCGCCCCCTCTTCTGCAATGGTCCCTGAGCCTGGGAGGGTGTGACAGAGGTGTTTCAGCACTGGGCACTCCTCCATCCCTTCTTCTCAGCACCATAGTCTTCACATGCTATCTCATGACATTGTTAAACCTTGGGTAGGTGGAAGCTGGTGGTCTGTCAGTACACACAGCTGTACCTCAGGTCTCAGGAGCCCCTGCATCTGCTCTCTGAGTGTTTGGGGGGGGAGAGGCACAAGCTCTATTGGCTGCAAAGTCCCTGCTCCAATACAGCTGCAGCCCACTCATCTCCTGCCAGCCGCCCTCCTCTCCTGACCCATGGGTGGCTCCGGCCTCCCCCGCATTGTAGGCAGGTGGAACTGCCCGTGACGTCACAATGCTGCGCCTCACCCAGAGCGTCCTTAGCGCAGTTATAAACTTTCAAAAGGCGGGAGCAGCGGAGTTCATTCTCCTGAGCCTCTCTCCAGCAGCTCAGTGGGGCAGGAGGAGGTGGGCGGTGGCGTGGGCAGTGGCGGTGTTGTGTCTGTGTGCCAGGGAAACCGCTCAGCAGATTGTAAACTGAAAGGCGGGTCGGCGTGAGCAGTGCGGAGGAAGCAGCGGAGTTCATTTTCCGGAGCCTCCATCCTGCGGGATGGCGGAGGAGGCGGCCATGGCGGGTCTGGGGGCGAGTGAGAGCGATCGGCAGCAGGTAGGAGGATCGCGCTGGGCTGAGGGGTCACGGGGATCCCCGGAGGTGCTGCGAGAAAGCCAGGCAAAGGGCTGGCCAGGCCCACACCCAGGTCCAGCACACCGCTCTGGAACATGAGCCCAAATCCACACAAACCGCACACACACACACACACACACACACACACGCACGCACGCACACATACACACCCCTCCCAAAACATCTGGGTGCTGCACTCCCAAAACAGTGGGAGGCTGAGGTAGGAGCTTCAAGGGTTGAGGGAAGTCTGGACTATATAGAGCCTGTCTCAAAACAGAAGAGCAAAAGGAAAAGGAGAGGAGAGAGATAAAGGGAGGAAGGGAAGGAAAGGAAAGAAAGGAGACAGGGGGAGGGAAAAAATGGGGGCAAAGGAAAGAGGGAAAAAGGAGAAAGGGAGACAAATGGGAAGAAGAAAGAAAAGGAGGGAAGGAAGGTAGAAAAAAAGGGGAAAGGTGAAGAATAGAAAAGAAGGAATGAAGATGGGAAGGAAAAGAAAAGAAAAGAAAGAAAGAAAGGAAGGTAAAAAGAGGGGAAAGAGGAGGAGAATAAAGGAAGGAAGGAAAAAAGGGAAATAAGAATGGAAAGAAGGAAGGGAGTGAGGGGGAAACAAGGAAGCAGGGAGAGAGGAAAGGAAGGAAGGAGCAGAGTGGGAGAGAAAGAAGAAGGAAGGGGAGAAAAAGGGGAAATGGAAGACAAGAAAGGGAGGAAGAAAGGAAGGAAGAGCAAGGGAAGCAGGGCAGGGTTGCAGAACCCAGGCCTGAGTGCAGTCAATCCCTGTGGGTTGACCATAGTGTTGTCAGGCACACACAGTGGGCCTGTGGAATCTTCTGGCCAGGAGTCCCTTTTCCCATGAGAGGCCTCCTCGGGCCCCAGGTGTCCTGCGTCTGCTCTATGGGTAGGTGGGAGGAAAGATCCCTGTGAGCTGCAAAGGTTCTGCTTCAGTACAGCTGCATCTCACTCCCCTCTGCAAGCCGCCCTCCTGTCAGGAATGGTGGATGGCTCTGCCCCTCCATTCCCAGTCAGGTGGAACAGCCCATGACACCACACACTGCTGCAGCTGCTACCAGAGCACTGGGAAATTGTAAACTTAAAGGCAGGGAGGCGCAAATGGTGAAGAGGCAGTAGCACAGTTCATTTTCCTGATCCTCTGTCTGGTGAGATGGTGGTGGAGGAGGCGACCATGGTGATCTGCTTGCAGGTCAGACCTCTCAGCATGTGGTACGGGAGTCAGGCCAAGTAGAAGGGCCACATGGACTCCCTGGAGGCACTGTGAGGACCCCTGGTGATAGGCCTGGCTTCAGACCAAAGCCAGCGTGCCACCCACAAGTGTTTTCTCCTCTCCATGCCGATTTTCTAATCTCAGTGTGGTGTGCTTACAGACATTGCCTTCATTTTCCTGTGTATATGGACAGAAAGTAAAAACCAACAGTGTTCGGTACTTAATACTAGAAGGAAAAGCAGGAAGGAGAATTAAGTGAGGTCTTGGCTTTACTAGCCTCTGGCCTTAACCCAAAATTTTAAGAGCCTTTGGGGTGTGAGAAACAAATATCCAACAATACTGAATGTGATTAATTAAACTGAGAATGTCCTAAGTTCATTAAACTCACTCTAATTTGGGAGAAGGTGTTTACCTAAGGCTCCATGGTGGTAGGCAGGTAGAGATTGTTACAGAGTCACTAGACCTGTGAAGAAATGACAGTTTTGGAGGGGCAGGCTGGTGTCAGGAAAACCCTGACACTTCATGACTAGGTTAGTTACTGAATGGAAAGGAAGCTCAGAGTATTCCAGGAACAGAGATGACTACCTGTTATTTGGATGAGATCTTCAGATTGGTTGGTTAATGTGATACTTAGTGTGTATATAGGAATTTAGAAGATGCCATTAAAGAGAGAAGTGATGTGATTCAAGTATCTTCTGTGTGAATTAGCATGTGCATGCCCCAGAGTACATGTGGAGGTCTGAGGACAACTTCCACTTTGCTTGACACAGGGTTTCACTTGTTTTACTGGTTATGCTGTCTGTCTGTTTTTCTGCTTCATGGGCACCATTCTCGCTGGCCTGCAGCTTCTGGGTTCTCCTGCCTCCACTTCTCATTGACTTGGAGTGGGTATGCTGTGTGCACGTGCCTTTATGTGGATAGTGGGGAATTGAACAGGAGCTGTAAAGTTTGCAAGGAAATACCTTTACAATCTCCTTAGATCCTTCATTTGATATGTGGGTGTGAGATGTACTGACCTTCCTGAAATGGCACATATCAAACCTTCCTGAACAAGGATGTTTTCTGTGATATAGTAAACAAGGTGGCCTGAATCATACAGCCCAAATATGAGGCAAAAGCAGGGTGCCCTAGGACCTACATGAAGATCATATGCATGATGTGGCTTCCCAGCCCCCTGGAGAGGAGAAAGGAGACAGCCATTGGGTAGAGCTCCAAAGATAAACAAACCCATCACCCCATTTCTCACAGTGAGGACATCCTGAGAAGCTGGGCCCTGGGTTTATACTCTTGAGATGGCACTCTGAGTTAGCAATAGGATCTGCAAAGACAAGACTAGGACATGGAGTGTGTGGAATTCAGACCACCAGGATAGAAGTAGGTGGGTGTGGGCTTCCTTATAGGGAGGAGAGGCACATGCCTTGTGCAGGATGAGTGACCATTCTCAACCCACCTTCCCCATTCTGGAAATTGGTGCTGGGTTGGTTCTCAGAACTGTGTCTGGTCATCATGGTGATGGGGAGGAAGGAGTAACCACGAGGAGAAGCAGGGGGCCAAGCTTACACTGCCTGGGCATCAGGGACAATGCTCAGGGCTCTGATGCATCTATCTCTTGAGGGTCTAATGCATGAGACATTGGCTTTGTGTATGAAGTCTGTGTTCCATCATTTCCCTCTCACCCCACTGACTGGCGACTTCACAATACCCTGACTTTTCTTCCCACAACTGTCATATGTACCAGTCACTGTGTGTTTCTGAAACCAGAATTCAGTCCTTGATACTTGCACTTTCAGAGGCAAGTGAGCAAAGATAGGAATTCAACCTTAAATCTGTGCTGTATTGAGAGAGCTGGAAATTTGGGATAAGAAAGGATTCTTAGAGATATCTTATATTTCATCTATAGCTAACAGTAAATATAGGAGGGGAAAGAAAGGCAATCATTTCATTTTTTTGGGTCAAGTAATTTGTCATGACTCTGAGATTTAAGGTGTTAATGGTTCTCTATGTCTCCTTGTGGACCTATGGACTCTTCTCTCCATGTAGTGAGGGTTTCATATATACACAAAAAGCCAGTACAGTAGCTTTTTCATTCCTCTGAATCTCTGTTTAGATCAAAAGTTTATCTAAAACATGTCTCTATTTTCCCTTTATTATTATGATGTGAGAAAGTGGGTAGTCCAACCCACTCTGAGCCCTGAAATTCTTCTACACTGTGACCTGTGTTTTCTTGCCTGTTTCATCACATTGAGGCTCAGACCTGTCTTTCGGTTGTTCACTTGGTGGCCACTTGCAGTTCTCCAGCTCCTTCCCTGACAGAATTAAACCAAATTCACAGCATGTCTCCAATTTCCACGTTGCCCCTGTGCTTCTCCCTGAACTGGTCTGGTAATACCAGAAAAATGGTGCAGACTGCATTGCTGGTGTTGATCTCAGGAGGAATTAGTTTGTTTTAACCATTCAATGATATTTTGTGATGTCAGGGGTCATTTTTTATTATTTAATTAAGGGTGGAGCATACAATGCTGCACCTGACCTTGTGGGTGGGTACAGGGATGTTGCTGAGCACCCTGCAGTTTCCATGTCATTTTCAAAACTAAGTCTTTCTGACTCAAATTGTCAGTAGGGTGATGAGAATGTCAAGTGCAGTGGTATGGACATGTGAAAGAACCTGAAACTCTCAGGGGAGAACTGGAGCTGATTTTGTTGTTGTTGTTGTTGTTGTTGTTTTGTTTTGTTTTTCGAGGTAGGGTTTCACTCTGGTCCAGGTTTACCTGGAATTGACTATGTAGTCTCAGGGAGCCCTCGACCTCATGGCAATCCCCCTATCTCTGCCTCCTAAGTGCTGGGATTAAAGGCGTGTGCCAACACCCCTGGCTCTGGAGCTGATTTTTCATTTTCTTTTTTTTTTTATATTGTGGTGTTGGGATGTCAAACCCCAGTTCTTACCTCAAGTGCATAATGAATACTTTATTCTGAGACAAATCTGAGAGCTGATGGTCTGGGAACAGGTCTAGGTTACATCAAATATGATGTTTCAACATGGTAAAAGTTTCAGAATTTTTGGTTTCATTTCTTAAGCCTGGTTTCACTCTAGCATGGCTGACTTGGAACTCAATCTGTCAACCAAGATAGCCTCAAACTCACAGTGATCTTCCTACTTTAGCCTCTTTTTGTACTGGGAGTAAAAATGTGGGACCCCTACCTGACTCATGGAATATTTATGGTAACAGAATGAAAAAGTTATAAATCTAGGCATTTTAAGTACATTCAGGAAACATCAAGGAGGAGATTTCAAAGCAGAGAAGTCTCTGCTAGAGGCCTCAGGTGTTTTGTGATGCCATCCTTAGCCTATGGGTTGGTGGAAACTAAGATGTTTGTTTGAACATTCCAATAAGAATTTTACCTGATAGTAATGGCAATGTTAGATCAAGTGGTGAGGTAGACTATAAGTACTATTTATGGGACTAAAGGTAACCCAACAAAATTAGGTTATAAACCTGTAACAGTCAGCTTTCTACTACCACAGACTTTCTATACATTCAATCAGCTATGTAGTATGGTTAACTCAGGAATTACTTTTTTTTTTTCTGGGAACTTGTTCATGAACCCAGAGCTTCACACATCCCAGGTAAACAATGGATCCACCACTGAGCCACACCTCCAGCCTGGATACACCATTTCAATGGCTGAACTAGCAAAATGTGTGTGAATGGTGAGTGTGAACAAGGCTACTGAGAAGCATGTGCCAAACTGATAAGGGAGCTAAGATGGTGCTTCATAATAATAACTCAGCTTGTCTGGACATGGTTACAGTAAAGAGGAGGGGGGACCATTGCATGAAATAGAGAATGCATGGGGAACAGATGGGGATAGGGTGTGTGTGTGTGTGTGTGTGTGTGTGTGTGTGTGTGTGATCAAACACAGGGCCTTGCACAAACCAGGCAAGTGATCTGTCAAGGGGACAAGTGTTAACAACTGCCCTGTTTCAGTTACCCTCAGAGGTGCCTCATGAGCACATACATGTTCAAACCTGTCATCCAGTGGAAAGTGCAGAGCTAGCATATATGTTTCAGAGACTTCAACATGTTACTGTCTTTTGAGACCCTGGGTGTGGATAAGGTGATCTAGAGGAATGCAGACAAAGAAGTGAGGGCAGTGAACCTGGCTCGGTGGCACATACCTGTAAACTCAGTACATATGTTGAACACTTTATCTCATGCCTCCACCTGCCAAGTACTGAGTTCACAGGTATGTGCCATCACTCCAGGTCACTTTGAGTACAGCCTGGGTTATGGGAGACCCTATTTCAAAATCAAACAAAGAAAAACCACACCGAGAACAAGGAGTGTATGGAGGGCAAGGCCAGGGCAGCAGAGCCTGAGTTGGCTCCATAGAAACTGCACAGGCTCGTGAGTGCACATCCCTCTTTGCAGGCAGTTTTTCTCATCTCTTCTGGCCATTTGGACACTTCTCATTTTCTTTCATGAAACCATCTTCTTCAACTGTTTTTTCACTATTTTTTCCATTTTGATATTTTTCTTATAAATATTTTATTATTTATTTATTTGAGAGAGATACAGGGAGAAAGAGAGAGAGAGAGATGGAGGGTGAGAATGGGCGACCAGGGCTTTCAGCTATGCAAACGAACTCCAGATGCATGCACCACCTTGTGCATCTAGCTTATGTGGGTCCTGGGGAATCGAATCTGGATCCTTTGGCTTTGTGGGCAAGTGCGTTAACCACTAGGCTATCCCTCTAGCCTGCATTTTGGTATTTTAATACATATATAACATATTTTGATCTTATGCCTAGAAATCCACTGTCTTACCAGTCTCTACCTCTCACTAACACATTTCTTCATTCCTATGACTCCCCATCTTACTTTTGTTCCTTTTTTTAAAAAAATTATTATTATTATTATCATTATTATTAACAACATGTTATGTATAGATAAATCATGTATTGGTATCCTTTTTTCCCTCATCCCAGCTCCCACTCCATTAGGGACACTCCTCAGTGGGGTTGCAGGTATTCCTCATTCCATTTTTTTTTAACCTCATTGAGTTAAATTAGGGTTTCATGCATGATCATGGTGATTTAACAGGATGGGCAACTTACCAGTAGGTACACAACTGATGAACATGACTCTCCTTTCCCAGCAATCATTAGGTGCAATGAGCTTCTCTAGAGGTGTGGAGTCACATGTATCCTTCCCCCATGAAGGTGATGTATTGACAGGCTCAATCTTTGCAGGAAATTTAAGCTGCTATGAATTCATGGGTGTAATGACTATGTGTACCCCAAAACAGCATTTCAGAGTGCTCCTCCCACCACACAGGAATCTCTGTAAGACTCAGGAATTTAGAGAAACCATGCTCAGAAGTGGACAAAACCTGAAAATCTCAGAAAGCCCTAAAATTCACAAGCTCCCTCCACAAGGTTAAATAAACTAATAATCCACAAGGTTAAATAACAGCCCCCTTCACATTTTACAAGCATCTCCAGGGATACAGCTTTCATGAGTTGTCACCCATGGGAGGTGGAACTTTTACCAATGCAGGTACTTTCCAGTCATGCATGTGCCTGCCTGTAAATATCCCTCATCCATATTCCTTAAATAACCCCAATAAACTCACTGGCTCACTGGGCTGGACTTGAATGACATTATTTCTTTGGTCTGTCACTGGCACCTTATTTGGGGTGAATAAATATTTTCTCACATCTCTGCAGAAGTTGAAGCAATGATAGTTTGGCTGTGCTATGAAGATGTGTATATTTTTACAGGACATTGCCCAGGACTAAGGAGAGGAGGAGACTATTCCCTTGTCTTTCTTGCAGGCAGCGCTTGGTGCACACCTTTGTTCTCCCTCACAGCTGAGCCCCGTGTGCAGGGAGTAATAATGTCAGAACACTTCATGTTCTGTGTACGCATCAAGCCTTGTGCTGCTGGCCTCCATGCACTCTCTCTCCAGAAGGCAAAGCAGTTTTACTCTTATTTGGAGCTAAATTGGAGTAACTGTCAGTGCTTATCCTCTGTTCCTGGCTATCAAACCCAGGGTCTAGTGTGTGCTAAGCAAGTTCTTTTGCACTGAGCTACATCGTCGGCTCTTTTTATTTTTACTTAGAGGTGAGGTCGCATTATGTATCACTGGCTGGCCTCCAACTCAGGATGTTCCTGCCTCAGCCTCCTCTATGGGAATTACAGGTGTGCACAATGATGCTCATCTCTCTCTCACATATACTCTTTATTTTTATAAAAATATATTTATTTATTTACAAGGAGAGAGAAAGGGAATGGCCATGCCAGGGCCTGTAGCCACTGCAGATGAACTCCAGATGCATGTGCTCTTTTGTGCATCTGTCTTTATATGGGTACAGGGGAATTGAACCTGGCTTGTTGGGCTTTGCAGGCAAGTGCCTTTACCACTGAACCATCTCTCCAGCCCCAATACATATATTTAAAAAATTTTATTTTTTATTTATTTATTTTTATTTATTTATTTAAGAGCGAGAATGGGCACACCAGGGTCTGTAGTCACTGCAAATGAATGCCTCCAGATGCATGCACCTCTGCGGTGGTTTGATTCAGGTGTCCCTCATAAACTTAGGTGTTCAGACTGCTAGGTTCCCAGCTGGTGGAGATTTGGAAATTACAGCCCTCTGGAGGCAGTGTATTGTTGGGGATAGGCTTATGGGTATTATAGCCAGTTTCCCCTTGCTGGTGTTTGGCACACTCTCCTGTTGCTGTTGTCCATCTGATGTTGGTCAGTAGGTGTTGTCCATCTTTCCTCATGCTGTCATTTTTTTTCCTGCCATCACGGAGCTTCCTCTTGAGTTTGTAATCCCAAATAAAGTGTTTTTTTTGTCCTACAAGCTGGTCTTGGTCAGGTGCTTTCTGTCAGCAATGCGAACCTGACTAAAACAGCCACCTTGTGGATCTGGCTTATGTGGGTATTGGGGAAATGAACCTGGGTCCTTAGGCTTCACAGGAAAGCACCTTAATTGGAAGTCATCTCTCCAGCCCCATTACATATATTCTCATAGATGATGGTGGCTAGTGATTGAATGTGATGTTTAGGATAGTTAATATGTACTGTAGTTTATGTCAGTATGTTAAAAAGCACATAATATAAAACTTATCTTTTAAATCATTTTAAATAGAAACTTCTGGGGCTTGAAATATATAAGCATCACAACCATCTATCTCTTGAGCTTTTTTCAGCTTTCCAAACAGAAACTGTACAAATGTACAATTTCTCCATATCCTTGGCAAAAATTTATTTATTTATTTATTTATTTACTTATTTATGTTTATTTTTCAATGTAGAGTCTTGGTCTAGCCCAGGCTGGCCTAAAATTTACTATGTAGTTTCAGGCCAGCCTTGAACTCACAATGATCTCCTATTTTAGCCTTCCAATTGCTGGAACTAAAGCCATGTGCCAACATGCATGACCATTTTTCTATTTTTCTTTTATCTTTGTTTTTCTAAAAATGGGTTCAGTTTTTTTATTTTTAAAATTTATTTGAGAGAGAGAGAGAGAGAATATTGGCATGCCAGGGTCCCCAACCACTGCAAATGAACTCCAGATACATGTGCCGCCTTGTGCATCTGGCTTACATGGGTTCTGTGGAATTGAACCTGGGTCCTTTGACTTTGCAGACAAGTGCCTTAACTGCTAAGCCATTGCTCCACTCCTGGTTTCAGATTTTACTGAAAACAATGGACACAACTAATGCTGAAGAATGTATTTGAAGTTCCAATATGTGTACAATAATTTGTATTTACCACCACAGTAGCAGGTATCACGCATGCATATTTTCATAGGAGCCATGAGAGGCAGCCTGCAGAGTGCAGTGTTGGTGCAGGACTGTTCACAGGCCTGCCAGAGAGGGTGGAGGATTGAGGGAAAGAACCTAAGAGAAGAGTGCCAGGGAGGATCAGTGCATTCTTTGAGCATGTATGATTTGACACTATAATCTGTACATAATCATCCTTGCTTTAACAGGTAAGGAAGGTTTGGGATGTGGCTCAGTTGGTAGAGTGCTTGACTAGCATGCATGAAGCCCATGTGATGGTGCTGCCCACAGTTATGTGGGTTCTCTTATGTGGTATTCTGCTCTTCCCTGCTGCAGTTCCCACTCCTCTTTGCTAGCCACAGCAGAAAACAGTGTCCCACTCAATCATTCTTTCCCATGTTCTCATTTTGAACTGGATTCTCTTGACAGATAGGTGCTTTTCCATGAGACCAGGTGGAATCTCTGATCTGTGTGCCCCTTTATGGGCCCGGGGTTACAAGCTTTCATGGACTTTCCCAGCTGTTTATGTGGGATCTGGAGATTCAAACATGAACTGTTTAGGCCCTCCTGTATCCTCACGTTTGCGGAGAAAGTGCACATAATCTCTAAGCTACCTCTTCACTCCTCATACTTAAACTATATATAAATCCTGGGGTGGGGCTTTGTGAGCCCTGTCCTCTAGTTACAGTAACTGAATCCATGAAGAGGTGGAGAGCTGCGTGAACCTTCCTCTCCTCCATGGTGGAAAGTTACAGGCCACAGTCATTGATAATTCAAAGGACAGTCTTTCTTCCTTGTATAGAGGACAGCTGTCCACACTAAGGTTTTCTCCAAGCTTTACTCCTCTGTCAGGCCCTTTATCATACTTTTTTCTCATCTCTTTCTTTAAACTGTCAGCTTGAATTATCATCACTTCACAACCAATTCTGCAAATTTATTTTGAATGATTTCCACCATTTGATCCCACTCTGATCTCAAGAAAAAGTATCTTTGAAAGTTCCTTCTGGTAATTTCAAGAGAACATCCTTACACCTTCTCAGGGACTGTCATTACCTTAGACCCTTTCTGCCCAGTCCTCAGCTTCTGCCACTGTGCAGAATCCTTCCCTTCTGCATGAAACAGGCTCTCATCTGTGATGGCCGCAGTTCTTCACAGTGGAGCTCCTTGAAAGAGTTAGGCCTCTTCACCGCTGCCTCCCTTCCAGCCTCTAATTCCCTTCACCTCTCACACATTGAGGTTGGGAAGCATGTGACATTTAGAGGAATGATGCACTTGCTTTTGCAAAGCAAGCAGGATTTTGGGATGTTTTGTTTATCATTTATTTTTGAGACAGGGTATCAAGTAGCTTAGTCTGCTTCAACCTCACTATGTAGCCAAAGATTGCCTTGAACTTTATTTTGTAAATATTTATTTATTTGGGAGAAAGAATGGGGAAAGTGGAAGAGAGAAATAGAGAAAGAATATGGGTGAATGGTGCTCTAGTGCCTCTAACCACTGCAAATGAACACCATCTGCATGTGCCACCTTATACACTTGGCTTTATGTGGGTCCTGGGGGATTTAACCTGGGTCATTTGGCTTTGCAGGCAAGCACCTTAACTGCTAAGCCATGTCTCCAACCCTGCCTTGAACTTTTGTTGCTCCTGTCATCACCTCCTTATTGCTGGGATTAGAGGCAGATAATAGCACTTCCTGTTTATATAATTATTAGATATTGAACTCATGGCTCATGTGTGTTTGACAAGCCCTCTATGGACTGAACCACAGCCTCAGCCCTGCTTGATTCTTTTTCCATTTTCCGTTTAAGTGGTTTATCTCATCCTGATTTAATTTTGGTAGGTCATAGAGATCAAGAAAATCATACATTTATTTCAGATTTAGGCGTGGTTTCTCCTTTGAGCTTGGGATGCCCTGGCTGTCTGATGTCTGATCTCTGGTTTCCCTCCTTTTTGTTTTCCTTTTCACTGTCATCCCTGTAAGAAGGACAGGGGGAAGAAGCAGATTATTATGGGTGACTTGTCATGAGCATGGGGTTGGAAGGAGTGTTAAAGTAAATCATTTTTATAGAATTGATTTCTTGTTTAATGAGTTGGAGTAGACAGTGGGGCAGACAGGGAGCTGTGATTATAATGAGAAGAATACTCATCTAAGGACCCAGTAAAGAGCATAACCATGGAAACCATTTCCCTAAACTTAACCAAAAGTTGCTCTCATGGATTTTGTTCACCTCTTCTTTTATTTTGTCTATGTGTTGTTGAATAATATTGGAGTTGTCTGTAATATTGAAGCAACACATTGCAGGGAATTGCTGACAGTTAATATGATGCTTCAATAATTTAAAAAATCTATAATGGCTCTATTTTATAATATTGTCGTTCAAAGTTCTTTCCTTTCTTGGTTAATTTCTGACAGAACTCATGTGGTGAGATCAGCAGTTTTGCTAAAGATGCAGGCCAACTTACACACTTCCCTTTGTATCCCTATCACAAGGCCTGGAATGAGCAGGATAAATGCTGTTGTGACTGCTACCTGCCTGTGACCTAGGAGGAATAAATTATTACCACACTTGAAGAGCTGACTCCAAGTATTCCAGTGAGGAGGGGTTAGGGATGGCAGGAAGGGGAAGATCTGTCTGATGAAGCAGATTCCAGAGAAGTTAGCAGGCAGGGCTTGAAGGGACACTTTATTGCAGAGGTAGACCCATCCCATGGGCATCCATTTGCCGGTGGTCAGGGAGATGTTTTGTTCACTAGAACAATTAGGAGGTGGTTGAGATGGTTTAAGAGGTGGTCAAGGGGGGATACAATTGATGCATAGTCAATGTTGTTCAACTAGGGTGACTGGGAGTGCTGAATCTGTATGGAGCACAGGATGGTCTTGTTTTGGTAATTCTATATCCAGTGTCATTAACATATTCATTATACTTAACAGATAGACCTATGAGATTATTAGCTAATAGTTAGTGGACTGCAAAAAGAATGTTTGTTCATAATATCAACAGCCAATTGAACCCAGATGTTTTGAGGATTTAAGGACTCCAGAGAGCTGGTAGATATGCTTATGTTTAGCATAGCCTTTAAAAGATAGTACCTGTAGAGGCTTTTTAAAAAATATTTTATTTTATTTTATTTTATTTATTTTATTTTATTTTATTTTATTTATTTGAGAGAGGGACAGGCAGATAGAGAAAGAGAGAATATGAGTGTGCCAGGTCCTCCAGCCACTGCAAACACACTCCAGACACGTGTGCCACCTTGTGCATCTGGCTTACATCGGTTCTGGGGAATCAAACCCAGGACATTTGGCTTTGTATGAAAGTGCCTTAACCACTAAGCCATTTCTCCAGTCCAGCAAGGGGATGGGGGTCTCCTTATTTAAGTTTGGTACAAGAGTATTGTCCTGAATCTAGAGGGAGGTCTGTAGTTTTAGAG
This sequence comes from Orientallactaga sibirica, assembly GCA_036365145.1. NCBI lineage: Eukaryota > Metazoa > Chordata > Mammalia > Rodentia > Dipodidae > Orientallactaga > Orientallactaga sibirica. The sequence continues at coordinate 22,401 of JAEOAD010001667.1, read as the reverse complement.
ATAGTAAAATTTAGGCGCTGCTTAAATGGCTTAGCAGTTAAGGTGTTTGCATGCAAAGCCTAAGAATCCAGGTTCAATTCCCCAGGACCCATGTAAGCCAGATGCACAAAGGGGTGTATGCATCTAGAGTTTGTTTGTATTGGCTGGAGGCCCTGGTGTACCCATTTGCTCCTTTTCTCTGCCTCTTCCTCTTTCTGTCTCTCAAATAAATAAATAAAACATATTTTAAAAAATTATATTATCTCTTTTAGACTGATCTTTGAGACTTTTCCATGGTCCCTGTGTGATCCCCTCATGACATATTACTTGATTATCTTTATATCATCTAATAGGCCCAAATATAATGTCAGGGCATTAAAAAGGTACAGTTTAGTATTAGGGGAGAGCCTATGGTGGCACATCCTATTTGGGCCACAGTGGAGACACATGTGTCTGGTGTAGCAAAACATGAGTGACAATAAGTCTTATTAGGGATATAGTAATGGCAAGAGGGGCTATAAGCCTGTTATGATTCATTGTTAGGAGTTAAAGAATGGATAACACCTAGGAAAATTACTCTATGGAAGTGTACCCAGAGCAGGAGTGTTGAGTGCTTTTAGGTGTTAAGAACAATGTGTAGAAATTAACAATTATTAGTTTTGTCAACAAGAGAATAGTACCGTGAGAAGGAGGGGTGACAGGGCATCCCCTAGGCTCCTAGATGAAGAGGAGGAAGTGTAGGGTAATGGTAAGGAACTGTATCTGTTCTGGTGTGAAGGGAATGAAAGTTCCTTGTAACCAGAGTTCTTCTATGGCATCCACAAACTCATCAAATGTGGAGATCAGCTGGGGCATCAACCATAGGCCCTCCTGCATATGAGTCAGGAACAGTCAAAATTGTTGGATATTAAGTGCCATCTGCTTGTCTGTCTCGAGGTGATCCTGTTCAGGTGTAGGGGGAGGTTTAGTAATCTTTAAAGAGGTGGAGTAAGTGAGTGTCACCCATAAACAGGGAGGAGGAGGATGGGGCTTTCTTCAATTGGGAGAGATGGACCCAAATGGAAAGCCCTGGAGTTTGGCTACAGAGAGGGTTATTAGGATGACTTTGTAGGGCCCCTGCCATTTTGGAGACAGAGATTGCTGGGTGGGATCTGAGATATCAACCATGTCTCCTAGCTCGGAGTTAGGAAGAGGAGCCTCTGGATAGAGGGAGGGGAGGGTGGTGTTAGTTTGTCTCCATGGTTCTTTCTGAGCAATGGGAGGAGGCTAGTGTATATGGAAGGAAGGAGTAGTGGAGTCTCATGAGACAGTCCAGGGGGAATTATAGGCCTCCCATACATGAGTTCAAAGGGGCTGATCATGGAAGGCTTTTTAGGTAGTGCTCAAAGTTTAAGTAACACTAGAAGTAAAAGTTTAATCCAATCCCATTTCAGTTCCAAGGTGAGCTTTGTGTGAGTTTCTGTCATCGTATGGTTAGTTCTTACAACCTTGCCAGAGGATTGGGGATGGTAGGGAATGTCAAACTTCCAGGTGATCTGTAGGTACCTGGCAATGTTTGGGGAGTTAGAGGAGACAAATTCTGGGCCATTGTCTGATAGTATTGAGGATGACAAGCCAAATTGAGAGAATATTTCTCTAGTCAATACCTCAGTTACTATGTTCGCTTTCTTGTTTGTGGTAAGGAAGGCTTCTACACATGCAGAAAAGGTATCCACACTAAGAGGTATTTGTATCATTTAACAGGAGGCATATGGGAGAAGTCTGCTTGCCAATCCATGGCTGGTAGAAGGTGCCACATCTGGTGGGTAGGGATTTGAGGGGGTCAGATGTTGGTGTTAGGGTTTGCTCTTTGGCAGATATCACATGAGTCTGCAAGAGCTTTGAAGAATTGTCTGTTCTAGGGTTGAAAGGAGGTGTGGTTTTGAAGGAAACAAAATAGAGCTTGGTTAGAGGGATGAAATACAGAATGCGGGTATGAAAGAATCACTTGAGTGAGGGGACTTGATATGCTAAGAAAGGTAGGGGATGAAATAGAGGTCTGGGTGTGTCAGGGCAACTTCACAGGCCAATTTATGATTGTGATTGTTTGAGAGGAAGATGTACTGTTTTTTTCTGACGGCCTTGGCACTGGATGAATGATTCCTTAAAGGGGAGAAAAGTGACATCCAGAAGGTCTTGGATTAGAGAGGCATTATTAATTGTGGTCCCCTTTTGGGTGAGGAAGCCTCTTTCCCTCCAAATTAGAATATTTGAGTGGATGATTTTATAAGCATCTTTTGAATCTGTATAAATGTTAATGGAAAGATCCTTAGCCAGAGTTATGATTCAAGTAAGGGCTGTTAGTTCATACTGCTGGGAGGTAGTCCTTGGGATCAAGGGTTTTGCTTCAATAAGGGTACAGGTTTAGGGGAGTTGGGGTGGCCCTGGATGATGGCATATCCTCATGCACGGGTTGGGGGTTGACCTAAGTAAGTTACAGTCTGCTGACAGATCTGAACTTTGTCTTGTGAGACCCAGTAGACCTGAGCAGCTAAGGCATTGAAGAATTTTAGCGGTGTGTACAACACAGATTTCATGGTAGGACTACATAGGAGAAGGTCATCTACGTACTGTAAGAGATGACTGGGATGGAGGCTTAGGGATGAGAGATCTCATTGGAGGGCCTGACCAAAGTAATGCGGACTGTCCCTGAAACCTTGTGACAAGACTGTCCAGGTGAGTTTCTGAGTTAAAATGGTGTCTGGGTCCTCCTAAGTAAAAGCAAAAAGAGGATGTGAGCTTGTGTGTAGGGGGATGGTAAAAAAATCATCTTTAAGATCTAGGACAGTAACATTGGTTGCAGTAAGTGAGACAGAGGAAAGGAGAGTGTAAAGGTTAGGGATGACTGGGTATGTGGGTATAGTTGTCTCATTTATTTTTCTGAGGTCCTGGACTAACCAAAAGTTCCATTAGGTTTTTAACCCCATTGATCAAGGTTATGTGAGGAGAGTTGGCAGGTGTTAAAAGTTGGGCCTTTAGGAGGCAGACAATTAAGGGATTAAGTCCCTGGCAGCTAGTAGGGGGAGAGGGTATTAGTTCAGGATACATGGGAATGAGGATTTTTAAAATCAACACAGACAGGGTCATGGTGTTGAGCAATTGAAGGCTGTTCAATGTCCCAAACTGAGGGGTTAATGGCAGCAGGGGAAAGGGGAGGGTTTAGATTCCAGAGGTGCTTCCATGCAGGTTCAACTGGAGATTTAAAACATGGTTATTGTATCGAATGTGGGAATGTGGACCAGAGACTTTGAATTTTGACATGACACCCCCACCAAGGAGAGGCATAGGGTATTCAGGGATGACTAAGAAAGAATGAGTAATCTCAAGGCTCCAAATTGGCTCCAAATAAAGGAGGGGTAGTTCTGGAATTGGAAGGGACACCTGAGGCCTCTATGCCATCATGTTAGACCTTTTCAGGAAGAAAGAAGCAATAGGGATTCCCCAGTGTCCAGGACAAAAGAGACTTTGTGCCCAGCCACCATCCCAATCACCCTGCGTTCAATGGATGAGTTGCAATTCCCAACTGGGGTGGATGAATCGAGGCCCCTTCATTACACCACTGTAGAGTGGGAGTCGGTGTAGGTATTGGGTGCCCTAATGGGGCGCCAGGGTGTCCACAATGTCAGTCCCATTTCCACAGATCTCAATGTCAACAAATAGAGTAAGCTTTTGTGGTGGCCTGGGTTTAAGGGCAGGCCCTGGCCCAGTGTCCTGGCTGGTTACACCTGACACAGGTCCCAGATATCTTTCTTCCATTGCAGGTTTTGTTAGAGTGTGATAGGCTTGAAAGCAGGTGTCTATTGAGGACAGAGGCTAAGAGCTGCTATTTTGTTCATCTCTCTCCTTCTCTCACTTGGCCTCATCTTCCCTCCTACTTAGTCTTCAACTATTTGTGTTGTTGTTGGGGTCCACTTGCCCTTGATTTCAAGCATTAGTTTTCTGAAATCTGATATAAGATATAAGAAATCATCTCATTTTTGTGATTTTTGTGAAGGCTTGCTCTAGGTCCTATAATCTGATTATTTTTGAAAAGGTTCTATGTGTACCTGAGAACAATGTGCATTCTCTTTTTATTGAACACAATGTATTGTGCATATTTGTTTAGTCCAGTTGATCTGTGGTTTAATTTCTGTTATGATTCCTTGTTGATTTGTGATTTGAAAGAGCTACACGAGGTTGTGAATGACTCATATTTGCTTTGTATGATGATTTCCATTCACTCTGTTTTTGTGCAGAATTGCTTGATAAGTGTGTTTGTTTGAGACAACAGGTAGTTGGGTCTCATTTCTCAGTCACATCAGCTATACTGCTTCATTTATTTGGTCAATTTAAAGTTATCATTAAGAAGATGTTGCCACTTATGATTTTGTTAGTTGATAGTCTGGGTGTTTGGCTAATTGTTCAATTTGCATTAGCAGTTTGTTTCAGTGGCAAAGCCATTCTAGTCCTTTTTAACTATATCAGTTCTACTCACTAAGAAGCAGCATCTGTTTTTAAGTGAAGTCTACCATACATTCATGCTCACAATGTTAATCACCTGATGTTCTTCATTAACTATTAAAAGCATAATGTATATCTTCACTTTGATCTTAATGAGAAATTTAAATTAGCATCTGTCACAGTCAGCTCCACACTGCTGGGATGAACCTCTAAACCAGACACAGTTTATGAGAAGAACGGGATTTATTGAAGATTACAGTTCCAAGGGAAGTTCCATCATATCAGAAGAAGCTGTCCCCCTTTCATAGGTCCATGCAGAGAGAAATAACACCAGGAGCACCACAGACAAAACAATCCAGGAACCTGAGGGAGAGCTCAAGCACTCTGCATATCTTTACACTATATTTCAGATCCATTCACAAACATACCTTTGGGTTGGACCCTAGGATATGCCCACAGTGACACTTCTTTCAGCCAGGTATCTTTAAATCCAAGAAGCTTTAATAAAAATCAATCTACTGGGGGAGATTCATTCAAACTGCTACAACATCTTTGGAGGTTCAGGAAATGGCTCAGCAGTTAAAAGTGCTTGCTTGCCACACCTGCCAATCTCAGCTCCCTCCTGTAGATGTAAAGCATGATTCACGTGGCAAATGCATTTCATATTCACTTGCAGTAGCAAGAGTCCCTGGTGTTCCCATCTATACAGGTGCATATGCATGCAGATGATTCATGAATTTATAAACTTTTTTTTTTTTTTTTTTTTTTTTTTCAGGTGCTCATATATCCAGGCTGACCTGGAATTCACTATGTGGTCTCAGGGTGGCCTTGAACTCATGGTGATCCTCCTACCTCTTCCCGAGTGCTGGGATTAAATCGTTTTTGTTCTGTGTTTTTTTTTTTTTTTTTTTTTTGGTTTTCAGGAGATGGCTCAGGGTTACTCTGGCCCAGGCTGACCTGGAATTAACTATGTAGTCTCAGGGTGGCCTCGAACTCACGGCAATTCTCCTACCTCTGCCTCCCAAGTGTTCCCATCTATACAGGTGCTTAAAGGCATGCAGCCACCATTATTACCTTATAAACTTTTTAAGTTAGCATCTTTTCACAGATTTTTAAAGTTAGTTAATTGACATAATTATTATTATTTATTACTTTATTATTATTTATAAGGATTTTTTTCTGAGTGTGAAACATATATGGTTTATGTACATGTCTGGGTAGCTGTGTATTCCCTATGCACATGTAGTTGGTGGTCAGAGAAAGTCCACGTCTATTGTTTTTGTGCTCCTGATTATCTTTCATTAAACCAGGATCTTGTGAGGTTTTAGTTAGACTGGCTGATCAGTGAGCACCAGTGGTCCTTCTGTCTCTGACCCCCTCACTACTATGGAAAGAAGTATATGCGACATTGCCTCCTTATTTAAATTTAGGTCTTCATGCTTGTGCAGTATGAGCTTTTCATGAGGAGCCATATATCTCCTCAGCTTCCCTTAGTCTTAAGTATGTCTTAGAGAGGTCTAACCAGTTGAAACAAAATAGAACATTTATATATCAAAGATTCAACAATGAATTTATACATCATTGAGATGAGCTATTGTAAAGTTTCATTAAAATAATATATGAAAACATGAACCTTGTAATACAGACTTAGGTAAATGTGTCTTCCTATGTAAGAGGTAGCCTGTAGAGAATAGGTGCCCTTACAAATGGAAATTCCTTTTTCCTTGAGTTTTGAAATAGTCAACTAAAATTGTTACTCACATTTTGGAAAGCTACCTACCTACACATATCCTTTTAATATAACTCATTTTAAATTAGATGCAGCTCTCCAGTGATTTGAGTAGAAAAGTAACATCTCTTGACATTCTGAAGTCTTCTTTTCATGTTTTAATAGATAACAGCCAGCAGGCTTCCCAAATATGGGGGAATTTAAAATGCTGAGTGTGACTGGACCATCAAAGAAGTGTGCTGGATAGTGGTTAAAAGCACTTGCTTGCAAAGCCTGATGGCCTGGGTTCATTTCCCCATTAACTAAGTATATCCAGCTGTCCAAAGTAGTGAATGTGATTGGATTTTGTATGAAGTGCCAAGAGGCCCTTGGCATGCTTATACCCTCAGCCTCAAAGAAATGAAGAAAATGTAAAACGCTTTTTTATTATATGACACAAAAATACTTCTGTAGTCAGAGAGTCTCAGAGTCTGTTGCTACACAGATGCCAAATACACATATTTGTATGCCCACTTCCATCATCATAAAAGCACACAAAAAAGAGCTTTGGGTCTGAAAACTAGCTACTCAGAGTGAAAGGGGGAAAAACAAAGGATTAAATTTTAGCAGGGAATGGTGGCACCTGCCACAAATTTTAGCACTTTAGAAGCTGAAGTAGCAAGATTGTTATGAATTTGTGATGCAGAATGAGTTACATTTCAGCCTGGGCTCCAGTGAGACCCTGCTTCATAAAAAGCCAAAAAGAAACTGAGAAAGTTTCTTTGATGAAACACATAAAGACATAATAGGATGGTGTACATAACTGGGCCTGTCTGTTACACAAAGCAGATTCTGGTGCCAGAAACCTTACTGAATGGTCTCTGCAAGGGCACATGCCTGTTATTTTTTGTATGAATCCCCAGACTTATAGAGTTTTTTTTTTTATTTGAGAGAGAAAGAGGCGGAGAGCGAGAGAGAGAAGGATGGATAGAGTGGGCATGCCAGGACCTCTAGCCATTGCAAACGAACTCCAGATGCATGTGCCCTCTTGTGCATCTGGCTTTTGTGGGTCCTGAATAATTGAACCCGGATCATTTGGCTTTGCAGGTAAATGCCTTAACCGCTAAGCCATTTTTCCATCCCCATGGAGGCTTTTTGAACCTCCCACAAGACCTCAGAGGTTAGTACTTAATACTTTTAAAAAATATTTTTATTATTTATTTATATGAGAGGAAGAGTCATAGAGAGAGGGAGAGAATAGGCACACCAGGGCATCTAGCCACTACAAATGAACTCCTGATGCATGTGCCCTCTTGTGCAGCTGGCTTACATGGGGCCTGGAGAGTCGAACTGGGATCCTTTGGCTTCGCAGGCAAGTGCTTTAACCACTAAGCCATCTCTTCAGCCCTAGTACGTAATACTTAATACTTTCTGTTCCTTATCTAAATAAGAGTTTGACTTTTATATTTTCTGTCATTCAAATGGTAATATACTTTCCTATATGAATATAGAATGCAATATTACATCATACTATTTGTTTCATGTAGAACTGTATGTAACAGAACTAACCTATCAAAAGGTGACCCTGCATTTTTTTTGGAGGTCTTGCCCTTTTGCAGATCTGAGATAGAAAACATTTTTAGTTCTTGCAAATTGTAACTTTCTGGTCATCAGGACAATTATTTCTAATCTCTCAAAATTTCCTTTTGGCTTTTTTTTTTTTTTTTTTTGGTCAGGCACACTGATTAGCCTCTGCTTTAACTTGCAGACTTCTTTTAATCTCGTGGACCTGTGTGATCAGCATGGATACTGATAATTCTCCAGTCTTCTAAACCTAAGGACCAAGGTGTAATCTGAAGTTTATGGCTGAGAACTCCCTGCTTTCCTCATCTTTGCAGTTCTTTTTTCTTCTTATCCAGTTTTCATTACTTGACTGAGGCCCATTGTGATTGTTCCATTCAGGGAAACTTTCAGTCAAAACCTTGTCTCCTTACAAGCTCTGCTGTACATTCCCTTTACAGACCAGTTCTCTGCCTACACAGACTCTATTTTGGTGATGTGCATATTTCCTTGAGATGAAATCTCTCAGTGAACCTGAAGATAATTTTTTCTAGTCACATTGGTAGACCACAATGTCGTAGTGATTATCTTGTTTCCAAACACTCAGCACTGGGGTCACAGGAATGCATAACCATGGCTGGCTTTTATGTGGATGCTCAGTATTTAACTCAAGTCCTCATGTTTGTATATACAGCACTCTTACCTCTTGAGTCCTTTCCCTGTTTGCCCTTCTTCAATATCTCTCCTGTTCTATCAATCAGGAAAAGCTGAAGAATCTTCAAGGAGAAAGTCCCATTTTGGTATCAACAATTTGTAATAAAATATATTTTGGTGAGCCAGTGACAAAATAAGAATGACACTAACATAGGATAGAAGAGAAAGATTTGCTCAAGATAAAGAGAATGAGTATAGGAGTTACTTCCAATATGTCATTTTTGAACAATGGAAACATGGGGAGTTTTCTCATTGGGTCTTTACATATTCATGTAGAAAATCATTTTAACACTGGGTGCATGTATATGCATAGTCAGTTGTAGAGAGAGATTCTGACCTTCTTATGTTTATTTTCGTAATTGAAGATGGTAAACACTTATTGGGCATGCTTAGCTCAAAGGCAAAACATACATGTTCTTTTTTATATTATTAAAAAGTACAATTTTGATACATGTACAGAATAAAATTGAACATAACCTTTTCCCATTGCCTTCTCTTATCTCACATCCCCTTTCTTCCGAACGCCTTCCTCTTTCCAACTAGACCCTCTACTATTTTAAAATAGATGTTTTGTTGACAAGGAACATCAGACAGAGGGGGGTGGGTGGGTGTGCCATGGCCTCCTGCCACTGCAAACAAAAACCCCAATACTCATGCACCAACTTGTGCATGTGACTTTACGTGAGTACCGGAGGAATCAAACCCAGGCTGTCAGGCTTTGCAAGCAAATGTGTTGAAGTACTACAGAAATCTCTCCCGTTCTCCTGCATACTGTTTGGATGCCCTTTTTATCCTCCTTCTTCATTGTATATACAAAGTTTCTAAGCCCAGTACTGCTCAGTTCCTGTTCTGGTAATAGTCTCAGTGGGGTCATAAATGCAATGACCATGGCCTGTCTAGAAAACAGAGGTCCACATCATTCTGTACCATCCGTAGGAATGGTATGGGTCATGATCCTCATTGTCTGAGGATGAATAATGGACTCAACATTCTGTGGAAGGTGGATGTGTATGACAAAGACAGGCCTTAATGGTGTGAAGGGTGAATTCATGGTGTGAGTGATGAAGCAAGAAACAGAGGGACAATACAAGAGATTGAGGGTTAGAGACTAGTGCCTAAGGGGAGTGATTGTCTAAGAGCGTTTGACTTTCTGAGAAAGCATGTGAGGGTGTCAGTGATGGTCATATAGAGGCAGTAGGCATCTGATGTGTAAGATATCCAGAAAGAGTTTGGAGGGAAAAGGTGATTTGTTGGTGATCTGAGTCAAAAGCCAGTTCTCAGAAAGGACATAGGTTTGAGTTCTGTAAGAGTGAGAATATAAATGGAGATGTTTCTGCTTATTTATTTATGTATTTCAGGTTTACAAATTCTAGGGAAAGCTTCATTATGGCAGAAGCAGCTCCATCACTTCATCATCCATGCACAGCAAAGAATGGAAGAGTGCAGCCAGAGACCAAGCCAGCTTAGAACACACCCTATGTGTAGGTAAAGGATACTCTGCCAGTAGCACACTCTCCTAGTAGGGCTCTGCCTGCAGGAGACATAAATAGGAAGCTTAATTTTAATCATAATGAGACTCTGACTCAAAAATGTATACAGATATAAGGATTAGATAGAAAGTAGGACCTTTTAGAAGCAGAATAACTCCATCTTTGGACTCTGACTGCCATGTCATTGTGACCCTTTGTTTCCTAAGAGTGATCCAACCACCCCTCCCAATTATTACATGCTTGGAATAACCCAGATCATCCATTCCCATTTTAATTTTACTGGAATTGCCCAAACCACCTGTCTGATTATTATTTCCTTAAAGTGGCCCAACCATGAGGCCAGGGGGCCACCTAGCAAAGAACTCCAATTCCCACATCCTCCCAAAATATACCCTAGGATTTTTGACCTGCATGATTAGAGCCCTTCTCGGGATGCTTTGAATAAAGTCTGTTCATGTCTTTCCTGTTTTTTTAAATATAATTATGAATTTTATTTTTATTTACTATGCCCAATATTCAGGAAGGAGACTTTACATCTGGTTTCATAATTCATTTACAGGAAATTTTGTATATACATTATGTATTTCAAACTGGTTTTTAAGTCAACAGGAAAACAACTCTGCAGATATTACTTCTGGTTTTAGTTAGTCATGACTTAGATACTCAGGAGTCATAACATAGACTGTAAGTTCTCAAGGCCAGCATTGTTTCATTGTGGCAGGCAATGCTCCATCAAGGAGAAAGGGAACAGCTTCTCCCCAACAAGGTGAAGACATAATGTATAACTAATAACATAATTACAGAACCCATTAAAAGCCCATGTTTATCAAAGCAGGCTACAGAGATTCTAGATTTAATAATGCAGATCACCTAATTATAATATTCAGAAAGAGTTTATTGGGAGGTTTGATTGGAGGATGGGTCAAATGTTTGCCTACTGTGTATGACCAGAAGTTATCTGAGTTCCCATTTATTAAGGAAGAACACACTCTTGTATACTAGTAGATAAATTTCATTGTCCAACCACACTATAGACGTATATAACAATTTGATATTTAAATACTGAGTAGTGATGGGGAAAATACTACCTTTTAAGCTCTTTATTTGTAACTGCCCTAAATATACCCAGTGAACCATGATGAAAATCCTCTCCCACCACCCCCTTTTTTTGTCCTCCAAAATCCAATCTACATTGATTCCCTTCTTCTTTCAAATTAGTCTCTCTTCTATTTTAATTTCATTGATTTCCCTCTTATTGTGCAAGTTTTGTGTAGATGGCATCAGCCACTGTGAGGTTGTTAATGTCAAGGGCAATTTTTGTCTGGAATTTTGTCACTTCCAATTCTTTACATTTTGGACTTTAAACATATGGTCTCCCTCTAGTCCAAGCTGACCTGGAATTCACTATGTAGTCTCAGCATGCCCTAAAACTTATGGTGATCCTCCTACATTTGCCTCCCTAATGTTTGGATTAAAGGCCTATACCACCATGTCCTGCTCTCACAATTCTTCATCCACCACTTCCACAATGGTTCCTGAACCTTGGAGTATGTGATAGTGATGTCTCAATTAGTACTGAACATTCTGTCAATTCTCAGCAATTTGGTGTGCTTTGAATCAACCCAATGGCAATTGCCATATGAATAAGGAGGCTTCTCTAGGCTAAAGTGAGAGTACCAGTAATATATGGGCATGAACATATTTAGAAGGCAGTTTGATGGGAATAATATATCAAATTAACAATGCAAGAGAAGTAGTTTTCCCCTAATGACCTGCTGTGGTGGTTTGACTCAAGTGTCTCCCATGAACATATGTGTCCTGGATGCTTGTGTCCCCAGCTGGTGGCAATTTGACAATGGAAGCTTCCTGGAGTCACTGTATTGTTATAGCCACCTTTCCCTTGCCAGTGCTTGGTACACTTGCCTGTTATTGTTTTGCATTTGATATCATCAGGGAGGTGATGTCCACCCTTGGCTCATTACATCATTTCCCCTTGCCAATTTGGAAGTTCCCCTCAAGTTTGTAAGCCAAAATAAACCCCCTTTCCCCACAAGGTGTTCTTGGTCATTTGTGTTCTGCAATCAATGTGAAACCAAAAGCAACAACTCCCCAGCTATGGGCTTTTGATTAAGTATTCAGCACCAGGCAGAAATTCCCTCTTATGGAGTAGACCTCAAGTCTAATCAGAGAGCAGCTGTTTTCCCCCATAATAGGCATAGCACTATTGTACCAGTTAATACATTTGACCTCGATGACTATCAGTAAAACTTACATGGTTCACCACAGGGTAACATCATCGATTACTTTTCTCTGGCAACAGGTCACACAGCTCTTTCCAGTACATTGACAGCCAGATAACTGGGTGGAGGCTTCCAGATCTACTGCAGCTTGATTTCCCAGTGTTCTGCATCTCACACATGTGGAGTCTTTAGCAATAGAGTCTTACAATCTGATTCTGAAGGATAACCAAGGGTCTTGACAATGCTTGCAATATTCTATGGCATCAATAGACTATAGCTAGCAGTCAGTGAAAGCCAACCCACCCTAGCACAGAATGTTTCCAGTAACAATGATTTGCTTCTGCATACAACAATATATATGTCCATAAGTTACTTCTACTCAAACTCTATTTTAACATAAATATGACTAGCTAGCTAATAAATAGGTTGTAAATATCATGGATTTGTTAGGAAACCATTAGAGTTCAAGAGAAGTGAAAAAGTACCCTGCTTTCTTTGCACTATTTGTAACATACATTTGAACCAAGATGTTTCAGATTGTTTGTGTTCATTCAATTGGGGTTGCATGGCATAGTGGCATGCACAGTGCAATGTGCTTGCATGGGTTTCCAATATAAGCTGCAGTGAAGTTTACTGGCAACATTGTAGATTGTTGTCAAAACACCTTGAATTCATTGTTTATATTTCGTTCTGAATTAATATTTGGTTATTGTTTGCACAGAATTCTTTCAGGTTTGCCATATTTATTATGACCCCTACATTGATGATCAGACTCCATATGGAGTCAAAATTCCCAAGTTCATTACGAGCTTCTATTCCACTATTAGTGTTAGGAATTGAACTCATGGCCTTGTATTGTCAGGGAAGGCAGTGTACCACAATATTATGACACAAGCCCTAATATATGCCTTTCCATTCTATTGTTTTTTTCATTAATAAAAACCTAATCTTAGTTGTTTGACTCACTACAGCATGATGGAGGTATGATATTTATCTTGAGTTTTTTTTTCATGATACACCATATAAACTTTGTGCTTATTGAATAAGTCCCTGCCAAGATACCTATAGAAGAGCAAAGTCTAATTTTCTAGTTCCTCTTTTGTAGTCTTGGGTTGAAGGGAAATATCTCATTATAGGAGTTGGTGTCATTTGAAGACATAGCTGTGCACTTCACCTGGCAAGAGTGGCAGCACCTGGATGTTGTTCAGCAAAACCTTTACAGAGATGTGATGCTGGAGAACTACAGAAGCCTGATGTTCTTGGGTGAGTTAAACTCCCATGAATCTCTAAGTAGCAATTTCTTTCTATTTGATTGACAAGTATAGTCATTATTACTAATATTTAGTATTGTTTTGATAATGTACTCTTAAACTTACATACTTAATGGAACATTATATTGAACAAAGTGGCTTTACAGTACACACATAGATAGTAACAAGAATCTGTCAGATCAGACATTAGTTGTATGGGGAGCACTCAAAAATTCTTGTAGCTATTTTGAAATACTAATGTAAAATGCATACTAACTTATTACTGTGATATACAACATATGAAGTTATTTCTTCCAAATGCACCCAGTTAATACGAAACATACTTATTCCATCCCTTTTCTTCTACTCATTTTCCATATTCTAATTACTTGTTTTGTTTTCTGCCTCTATTATGTAACTGGGACTTGCAAGTATAATGAGAACATGCAGAATTTTTGTTCTGTGTTTGTCATACTCATTTATATCCCATGAATTTTCTGGGGAAAGTGAAATAACATCTATTCACTCAATTATAGAGGGATTTGATATGCCAAAGGAAAAATCATAAGTTCCTCTTTCTGAATGAGTTTATTGGGTTACATAGAAAGCAAATGCTTCTATGATACACATTTGTACTGCCAAGAAATCAAACCCTAATCTGTTTTTATTGCTTATCTACACATTACCAATTGGAATATCAAGTGAGAAAGTTATGGTATTTATTTCTGGTTGTTGAGTGTTGATACTCTATTTCCATTATCATAGACTTATGTAAGTCTTGCAGCTTTCTTGATTTCTTTGACACAATTGTGTTGAAAATATCTTTGAAGTCAGTAGAGCTGCTTTGATTTAAGATGATGTCAGTCATTTCAAAACCAGAGGAAATAGCTATATTACTTCACATAATGTCTACAGTTATTTTCATACCATCATTTTTAATGTTTTTATTTGGAGCCTGGATTTCACCCCACCCTGGGTTATCCTGGAGTTGTCATCAAAATCTTAGTGATTCTCCTGCCTCAGGTACCCAATTGTTGGAACTAAAGTAGTATGGCACCATACCTGCCTCCATTTCTCCTTAGAGTCTTTTTTCTCCTCTATATATCCATTTGACCTACAGATAAGGACATTTTAGTAGTCTCCATTGTGATTTGCATGGCCTTTTTTATTGCACTTACCATATATTTCAGCTAAGACTTTATTTTTTTATGCTTTGAATTGAACTTAAGGGATTCATACATCCTAGAAAAGTGCTCTATATCTAAGCTATTTTTCACCACTAATACTTCAATAGTGTATTATCAATAAGTGGTGGATAAGTACATCACTGATTTTTAGAGAAAGTAATTTCATTGTTGCCCAGTCATTAATATTGAGGTCCTCTGTTATATATAATATTATTTGTTACATTATACTCATTTGTTGATTTATGCAAAAATTTTATTTTTCTTTTAATTTATTTGTGTGTGTGTGTGTGTGTGTGTGTGTGTGTGTGTGTGTGTGTGTAAGGGTACTCAGGTGCCTTACTCAGTGGCCCTCTTCAGATTATTTGTATTTCATTTGTTTTACTCTGAAACGTGGTTATTATATACATTCACTTATGTAAGGGAAATTCTTATAAATCCAAAGGCCATTCCTTCCTTATATTCATTGTGATTTCTTAATGTGCTTGATGTATTTTTAAATGCAATTTTTGGCTCTGATTTATTAATTTAGTTGTGAATCTCTTTTTGTTTTACTTTTTAAAAATTTTATTTATTTATTTATTTGAGTGGAAGAGAAAGAAGAAGAGGAATATAGACAAAATGAGTGTGCCAGGGCCATCAGCCACTGCAAACAAACTCCAGATGTATGCACTACCTTTGGAATCTGGTTTATTGGATACTGGGGAATTTGATCTAGTTCTTTTGGCTTTGCAGGCAAGTCCCTCCAACCCCTGTTTTACTTTTTTAAAAATTCATTTCTTTAGTTGAACTCTTTTCCTACATTTCTCCCTTGTTCTTGTTATAACCACACTCTCTTTGTTCCTCTTATCACTAATGTCATTTGTTGTCTTTCTAGGTTCATTGTAATCCCCTTCCATTATGGTCTATTCATTTAATGTTCTTTTTAAACCATTGTTTAATATTTTTGTCCCAGAATATGTGAGGCTGAGGTAGAAGGACCTCCATGAATATCAGGACAGCCTGGGGTTCCAGTATCTGTTCTTGGTCAACCTGGGCTAGAATGAGTCCATATCTTGTAAAAACAAAACAAAAGAAAAGAAAAACAAAAATACAAAAAAATGGTGTATTGTGTCATGCTGTTCAATGTCACTTGAGTGAAATATTTTCAATGTTACTTCAGGGAAATATTCCAGTTAATGAACACCAGAAATATAAATTTTATCAAAGCTGCCATTGTAGTTCACCTAGTAGAGATTAGTTGTAGAAATACAGCTATTATCTTACAGGAGTCCACCTAATATAACACACTAACACAATTTGTACATTATTTCCTAATTACAGGGAACTGTATGACCAAACCACATTTGATCTTCAAGTTAGAGCATGGATTTTCACCATGGAGTGTAGTAGAAAGCTCAACTCAGGGGCTTCCAGGCAAGTAATGCATACTGTGTAACATAGGTCAATGAGATGAGAACTCATCAGGAATTGTCATGATAAATGGTATTACTGTGAATCAGACACCTTTTGTGGCATGAAGAAGGCTGTGTTTCTGATATTGAAAAATGTTTTCTCATGCGTTCCCAAATTTAATTCCCTATATAGGTGGTCTTGGGAAAATATTATGTATTAGATATTATACTAAATTCTCACTTGACTACTTTCTATATCTTTCAGTATAAGTGTCATTAGTCACTTTTACTGTTGTGACAAAATCCTTAGAAGAAACTTCTTGTTTTTGTTTTTGATTTTTGAGGTAGGATCTCAGTCTAGCTCAGACTGACCTGGAATTCACTATGTAGTCTCAGGGTGGCCTCAAACACATGGTGATCCTCCTACCTCTGTCTCCTGAGTGCTGGGATTAAAGGTGTGTGCCACCATGCCTGGCTAGAAGAAGCTTCTTAAGGAAGAAAAATATTTACTCAAGTATACAATTCTATAATGGAGGTTTTGCTTACATTGTTGATATAAAGAAAGTATTTAACACAATTATATTTACAAGTACATGTGAAAGTTAGAAACAACTGAGAAAAGAGAGCATGAGATTCCATAATAAGGGATTACAACACTTCTGTGCAATGTGCTTGAGAAGAAATTAGGTGACAAAAGTATATTATATTTGTGAAATGTAAGAAGTGTGTCAGGGATTTAAAAAAGACCATTTGGGACTTTGAAGAAAGAAAATCTGGGTGACAATGCAAAGAAAAGTAAAAAATAGTAATAGTCCAGTGTCATGTTCTAGATGAAAATAAAATGTAAAGACAAAAGTGCAACATAAGACCAGACAGTACAAAGAGCTCTTGTGCCAAAGGAGGGGTATCTGTAGTGTTTTTAGAAATATGTGTCTCTTGCAGGTGTTAATTCTAGAGATTCAGATCAGTATGGCTGTCACTCAATCTGTAACAAGAGACTCACATTAGAGAAATACTAGAATTAACCATTAAAATTTTTTGATACCTGAAAACATGGGTAATCCAGGGAGCCTGGACCCATTAAATATTTATGTGTGAGAGATGGACACAAAAAGAAATATTCAATCTCATAGGAATGGAGAATTGCTGATCAAGTTTTGCATTAGAGAGCCCTAGGAGGGAGGTTTTGGTGGTCTCACTCTTAATGGTGAAGAGTCAACCATATTGCTTATTGATGTTCAAAGTATAGGGAATGTTAAGCCTATATTGATCATTTTGTTTGACCTTTAGATATTCATTATAACATTACATATTTAGTTGTAACATGACTGAAAATTAAGAGCACAGGTCAGTTTTATGGGTTGATTATTCCCCTTACCACATGTAGTTGATTCTTGTTTGGGTAATTAAATCCCTGAATTGAGCTAAGTATCCTTGTTTCTGGTTTTTCACTATCTGATACACAATGGCAAGGCAGCGTATTTTTGCCTGTATGTGGAATAAATGTAGGACTTTGCCTGTTATACCTATCTCAAGAGTTTCTAGTGGCTGTTTATATGAAAATACAATTTTATTTGCCTGCAGACCTGCCATTGACCTTGCTTGTGGGTCCATCTATCAATGCATATACATCACCATTATTTAAAAAATATAAAATAATCCTATCCAAAGTCATGACACCCAGCATTGACTGGGGAGACCACTCAGTGGGTTAATGCCCTTTTTGAATAATCATGACTTCAGATCCCCAGAATCAATCAGAACACTGAGAATCCCTCAAATCTCCTAGGGCAGAATCATTGCATACACAGCGGTTTACAACAGGAGGCACTGTGAAACAAGGTTAAAGGCAAGACTGACACCCAAACTTGAACTACTATTATCAAGTATGCATTTGGAAACAGATATTTCCAAACTGTCAAACACACTTCCACATATAAACATATAAGAAATAAACGTATCATGAATATGTTCCATGGAGAAAGGTGGTAGTGGAGATACTAGAAACCAAACAAAAGGCACATCCTATGTTATTGTAGCAGAAATCTGCACTACTTTTAAAAAATATATCAAACATCTGTAGATAAAAACATCCAGTCATAATGTGCTAAAGTGTTGTGTT
Source organism: Orientallactaga sibirica (assembly GCA_036365145.1). Taxonomy (NCBI): domain Eukaryota; kingdom Metazoa; phylum Chordata; class Mammalia; order Rodentia; family Dipodidae; genus Orientallactaga; species Orientallactaga sibirica. The sequence continues at coordinate 4,281 of JAEOAD010001667.1, read as the reverse complement.
GACACTTAGGCAAGTAATGACAAGTGGAAAATAAAGAAAAACTCTTATTCCTACCCAATGGGTTATTTCACTGAAAATGAAATTGTTGAATAAACCTAATGCAAGAAAGAATTGCTGTTTTCAAAAGACATTAGATGAGAACTTATTGAGGAGGCAAAAAACAAACAAATGACAAAAAGTAATCTCATGTAGAGGTCTCAAATAAAATCTGCTAAATTGGCAAGTATTTGCTGAGTTTGCACTTTGTTGTATAAGACATGCCTGAAATCAAGAACCTTACCATAGAGAATAATAAAGAAGTCAATTTAAAAGCAGTATCATAATAATTATTTTGAGTTATTTTTCACAAAATATAATACCCTATCAAATAATAAGAAGCCCTTGTGAGTCAAAGTTTTGTTTAGTGTGTGGAATGTAATAATTTTCTTTGTATTTCTCAGAATTAAAAATTCAACAGAAAATGCACTGGACAAAGACTGAGGATTTCAAACAATGCCAGAATGCTGTTTACCAGAAGTTACATCACACTTGTCATCAAGGAACAAACACATGTGAGAAGCTGTATGAATGTGGGACAACCTTGATCTCCAAGTCACACCTCACTATGCATCAGGGAACTCACACACATAATAAGCTATATGAATGTATTGAATGTGGGAAAGTTTTAATCTTCCAGTCACATCTCACTGTGCATCAGAGAACTCACACAGGTGAGAAACCATATGAATGTACTGAATGTGGGAAAGTTTTCATCTCCAAGTCATCACTAACTAATCATCAGAGAACTCTCACACGTGAAAAGCCATATGAATGTACTGAGTGTGGGAAAGCTTTCATCTTCAAGCCACAGCTAAAGATTCATCAGAGAATTCATACAGGTGAGAAGCCATATGAATGTTGTGAATGTGGGAAAGCCTTCATCTCCAAGTCCAATCGTAATAAGCATCAGAGAATTCATACAGGTGAGAAGCCATATGAATGTTGTGAATGTGGGAAAGCCTTCATCTCCAAGTCCAATCGTAATAAGCATCAGAAAATTCATACAGGTGAGAAGCCATATGAATGTACTGAATGTGGGAAAGCCTTCATGTCCAAGTACAATCATAAAAACCATCAGAAAATTCATACAGGTGAGAAGCCATATGAATGTAGTGAATGTGGGAAAGCCTTCATGTCCAAGTCACACTATAAGAATCATCAGAAAATTCATACAGGTGAGAAGCCATATGAATGTACTCAATGTGGGAAAGCCTTCATCACCAAGTCAGAATGTAATAATCATCATAGAACTCACACAGGTGAGAAGCCATATGAATGTAGTGAATGCAGGAAAGCCTTCATCTCCAAGTCAGGTCTTAATCAACATCAGAGAACTCACACAGGTGAGAAGCCATATAAATGTACTGAATGTGAAAAATCTTTCAGCAACAAGACAAACCTCAGAGTTCATCAGAGAATTCATACAGGTGAGAAGCCATATAAATGTACTGAATGTGAAAAATCTTTCAGCACCAAGTCAAACCTCAGAGTTCATCAGAGAATTCATACAGGTGAGAAGCCATATAAATGTACTGAATGTGAAAAATCTTTCAGCACCAAGTTATATCTCATAATTCATCAGAGAATTCATACAGGTGAGAAGCCATATGAATGTATTCAATGTGGAAAATCTTTCAGCACTAAGTCATGGCTCCCAATTCATCAGAGAATTCACACAGGTGAAAAGCCATATGAATGTACTCAATGTGGGAAAGGCTTCATCACCAAGTCAGAATGTAATAATCATCATAGAACTCATGCAGGTGAGAAGCCATATGAATGTAGTGAATGTGGGAAAGCCTTCACCTCCAAGTCCAATCGTAATAAGCATCAGAAAATTCATACAGGTGAGAAGCCATATGAATGTACTGAATGTGGGAAAATCTTCATCTCCAAGTCAAATCTTAATAATCATCAGAAAATTCATACAGGTGAGAAGCCATATGAATGTACTGAATGTGGGAAAGCCTTCATCTCCAAGTCAGGTCTTAATATACATCAGAAAACACACACAGGTGAAAAGCCATATGAATGTACTCAATGTGGAAAATCTTCACTGGAAATCAAGTCTCACTATACATCAGAAAACTCATACAGGTGAGAAGCCATATGTACTGAATGTAAAAATCTTTCAGAAAGTCAAAAATCTTCATACAGGTGAGAAGCCATATGAATGTACAAGTCACAAGTCTCATAATTCATCAGAAAATTCATACAGGTGAGAAGCCATATGAATGTACTCAATGTGGGAAATCTTTCAGCACTAAGTCATCTCCAATTCATCAGAGAATTCACACAGGTGAAAAGCCATATGAATGTACTGAATGTGGGAAAGCCTTCATCAGTCAGAAAATAATCATCAGAGAACATGGGTGAGAAGCCATATGAATGTAGTGAATGTGGGAAAGCCTTCACCTCCAAGTCCAATCGTAATAAGCATCAGAAAATTCATACAGGTGAGAAGCCATATGAATGTAGTGAATGTGGGAAAGCCTTCATATCCAAGTCCAGTTGTAATAGCCATCAGAAAATTCATACAGGTGAGAAACCATAGGAATGTACTGAATGTGGGAAAGCCTTCATCTCCAAGTCAGGTCTAAAAATGCATCAGAAAACTCACATGGGAGAAAAGCCATATGAATGTAATCAATGTGGGAAAGCCTTCCACTGGAAATCTATGCTCACTATACACGAGAAAACTCATACAGGTGAGAAGCCATAAAATGTACTGAATGTGAAAAATCTTTCAGCACCAAGTCATGGCTCACAATTCATCAGAGAATTCAAACAGGTGAGAAGCCATATGAATGTACTGAATGTGAAAAATCTTTCAGCACCAAGTTATCTCTCATAATTCATCAGAGATTTCATACAGGTGAGAAGCCATATGAATGTAGTGATGTGAGCCTTCACCAACAAGTCAGAACTTAATAATCATCAGAGAATTCATGGTGAGATTCAATGTGGAAAATCTTTCAGCACTAAGTCATGGCTCCCAATTCATCAGAGAATTCACACAGGTGAAAAGCCATATGAATGTACTCAATGTGGGAAAGGCTTCATCACCAAGTCAGAACGTAATAATCATCATAGAACTCACACAGGTGAGAAGCCATATGAATGTAGTGAATGTGGGAAAGCCTTCATCTCCAAGTCACATTGTAAGAAGCATCAGAAAATTCATACAGGTGAGAAGCCATATGAATGAACTGAATGTGGTAAAGCCTTCCACTGGAAATCAAAGCTCACTATACACAAGATAACTCACACAGGTTAAAAGCCATATGAATGTAGTGAATGTGGGAAAGCCTTCATCCCAAGTCAGATTTTATTAAGCATCACAAAACTCACACAGGTGAAAAGCCATATTAATGTACTGATTGTGGGAAAGCCTTCATCTCCAAGTCACATCTTAAAAGGCATCAGAAAATTTGCACTGTGAGAAGCCATATGAATGTACTGAGTGTGGGAAAGCCTTCATCTCCAAGTCACATCTTAAAAGGCATCATAAAATTCACACAGGTGAGAAGCCCTATGAATGTACTGAATGTGAAAAATCTTTCAGCACCAAGTCATGTCTCATAATTCATCAGAGAATTCATACAGACAAGAAGCGATATGAATGTATTCAGTGTGAAAAATCTTTCATAATGTCAGTCATGGCTGACAATTCATCTGAGAGTTCACACATGTGAGAATTCTTATGAATGTACCCAATTTGGGAAAGCCTTCATCACCAAGTCACAGCTAAAGATTCAGAGAATTCATACAGGTGAGAAGCCATATGAGTGTACTGAATGTGGGAAAGCCTTCATCTCCAAGTCAGTTCTTAATAAGCATTAAAGAACTCACAGGTGAGAAGCCATATGAATGGGCTAAATGTGATAAAAAGCTTTATGTCCAAGATACATCTCATTCTACATTAGAAAACTCACACAGGTGAAAAGCCATAAGAATCTACTGAATGTGGGAGAGCTTTTATTGCCAAGTCAGATCTTTATAATCATCAGAAAATATGGGAAAACATATTTATAAGTCAGATGTTGTTAAACATTACAAAACATGCAGGTGAGATTCCATGTAAACATATTGAGTGCAGGAAAGCTTTCATCTTCAAATCACAGCCCACTATGCATCATAGAACTCACATAAGAAAGAAAATTTGTGGGGCTGGAGAGATGGCTTAGTGGCTGAGGCACATGCCTCCTAAGCCAAAGAATGCCTGTTCCAACCTCCAGGTCC
>JAEOAD010000385.1:0-52589 GCA_036365145.1 Orientallactaga sibirica | reverse complement strand
GGATCCACATAAGACAGATGCACAAGGTGGAACATTTGTCCAGAGTTCATTTGAATTGGCTGGAGACCCTGAAATCCCCATTCTTTCCCTGTCTCAAATAAATATATGAGCAATTAAAATGAGATAAAGGCAGGGTGTGTTAGTGCATGCTTTTAATCCCAACACTCAAGAGGGTGAGATAGGAAGATTTCTGTGAGTTCAAGGACACCCTTAGACTACATAGTGAACTCCAGGTCAGCCTGGAAAAAAGAGAGATAAATAAGATTGAGGTTGTGTTTTCCTCCAAGGGATTCATTTGCTTAGATGTGTTAGTTCTGGATTCTGTACTGTTTTCTTCTGTAGCTTTTGGGGTCACAACTTGTGACAGAGCAGGCCTCTGTGGTCTCCCACTTCTCTATATTATTTCCCCTGCAACCAGAGGGTGTGGTTTGTGGCTCACTTAGGAGTGGTTTTACTCTGCATTTCTATCTTCATGTATTGCATCCAGCTGCCAGAAAACTTTTCACTGACCTTGGCTCCCCTCCAAGTATGGGCTGCAATTTGTTTCCCTCTCATAAACATGATGGAATTCTGATTGAATTCTGATGGAATTCCTTATACCTTGTCACATTTAAACATGTGCTACTGCTTGTTCTACTTCTGGGGAACTACTGAGTTTCGCTCCAGTCTATGACACAGACCCATTATGCACTGTGTGGAACACTTCTTGGATCTGACAAGAATACCCCTCCTTTAGGGCTGGGACTGTCCAGTGGCTCAAGCCTTTGCCTAGAATGCAGAAACCCTGTGTTCCATTCCCAGCGTCTCACAAACCTGGAGTAGTGGTGCATGTCTGTCATCCCAGCACTTGGGAGGTAGAAATAGAAGAATTAGGACTTCAAGATGATGCTAAATATGTAGTGAGTTTGAGGCCAATCTGGGCTATATATGACTCTGTCAAACATGACTAATTTACCCTGAACCTATAAGATTTCTGCAGGCCACTTCTCAGAGAATAATCACTGGCACTTGACCTGAGTTTCTAGACTCAGTTGTAAATGAGTGTGTTTGCCTACAGCCACCAAGCTAGAGACTCCAGAGAGTTTGTCACTATTTGGTTACTGCAAAAGTCCAATGTGGCTCAGGGAAATTCACAGAAGAGGGGGACAGAAAGAATGTTAGAGCCACAAGTTGGGGATTATACACAGAGACTTGGCCTACCCCCCAGAACTCTTGACTACTCCCACAATCCATGACCCACATTCCCCATTGATGAGGGTCCCTTTGGAAGAGGGAGGACAGGGAGGAGGATAAGGGGGCCAACACTATTAATGTAAAATCAGAATAATATAAATAAAAATAAATTATAAAAAAAAGTTTTTAAAAAGTCCAAAAGGGGAGCAGAATTTCCCACACCATAGGATTATCCCATCCTAGGAGTCCTGACAGCATTTTCCCACTCCTGAATATTGTGTCATCCAAGTTTTCCTGACAAGATATTTCCACAATAAAATTGTATGCAATCCTAGAATTCCTGAAAGAATTTTCCCACACCTGAATATTATTTCACCTAGGAATCCTGGCAGGATTTTTCCACACCTGAATGTTATACCATCCTAGGTTTCCTGACAAATTTTTCCCACAACTGAATTTTTTGCCACCCAAGAATTCCTGACAGGATTTTCCCACACCTGAATATTATGCTTTCCCAGGATTCTTGACTTCTTGGACTGCAGATCAGCCTGTTCATGAATTCCTAATTAGGAGATTTTTGTTTTGTTTTTTCCATTGTTCTATGCCTCTCTTTATAATGTGACTTTCCCCTTTCTTAAAAATTATTTAAAATGATTTCTATTTATTTTTGAAGATTTTATGTATGTAATGTACTTTGATAAACTTCACCTTCATTAACCTGTTTCCTCCCCAGCTCACTCCTCCTGAATCTAATCTTCTTCTCCCATCTCTCTCCTACTTCCATGTCTTCTTTTTTGGGGCCCACTGAGCATACTTAGTGTTGGCATTACCACAAGTCGGGAGGGACAGTGTGGTTTTATTTCTGGGCCTACATCTCTAATTCTGCTCTAACTGTTTTGGTACTGAAATTGAAGTGTGGTGGAGGTTTTGAGGCCCTGGTTTGTTTTGCTCCACACATGCAGTGACAGGTCCGTGTATGGGGCTGGGCTCCGTGGATCTCTCTGGTTCTGTTCCACGTTCTTCATTTCTTTTATTTTTGATTGTATTCATTTAAATAAATGTTAAGTTGTTAACATTCTCTTTAAAACAATTTCATGTGTACAGTGCATCTTGAAACAGCCATTCAAATATATGCAGATTCTCCACTTTCCATTTCACGCCAAACCAAATAAGGACTTTGTTACCAGTCTCCCATCGGGAAGGAGGATTTAAATGTCTTTCTGGTTTTTTGTTTGTTTGTTTAAAACACGCAAAGCAACAGGCAAGTTGTTTTTAAAGAGACCATCTTGCATTTTTCCCTGGGTGGGACCATGGAATGAACCCAGATGCATCAGACTTGCCCTTCAGAGAGTCTTTCACAGCTAACTCTCCCTGCAGTGCTTTTGCCTCGCAGCCTGTGCCTGGTGTTTACATTTTTATGGTGGCTAACCATGCCTGGGGAGATTGACCTGCCTCAATAGCAGAGAAGGCCTGGACATCATGAGCTGCATTCCGTGCTTGCATCAATTTGCATCTGGCAAACCAAGGACCAGTAACAAACAGGTGTTCTTAAGCCCCCATGGCCCATTTCAGATGATTCATAGTGGAGATCAGCCAAGATGACAATTGCAAAAGAGAGGTCCATGTGGGTAGAATTCAGCACTAAAGAAAATGTCAATTTTTTAACCAGCCTTCATTCCTTCCTTAATTCACAAAGATCTGGATAAAAACCTGAAACCTCTGGTAGAACATTAACAAATACACCCCAGAATGTCCCTGTCCCAGGCCAGGTTTACTGCGGCCTGATTAGCGAACCTCTTCATTATACTCAATTAAGAACTTTCCAGTTATTGGCCTGGACTCAGGCAGGTGCCACTAAAACACAGTCACTACTGTCATACAGTGTCTTTGCAATGCTTCCAAGCCAGTCCTGTCCAGAAGAGCTAAACGATGGAATGAGCACAGGGCTCCTCATCTTTCCCTTGTTGATCCTGAAATTAAGGTGGACAATACCGCAGACTTCGGAGAACGTATGCCAAACACTGGGTAAGAGGGGGTGGCTATAATTTGCATTGAGATGTTCCCCAACAATACTCTGCCTCCAGAATCCCCTCTCTCTCCCAAATCCCTTTTTCTTAATTTTGATCTTTCCATTTGTTCTATCCAAGCATCTTCAGCACATTCAGAGCCAAAAAAATTGGGGATGGAGTGAAACTGCATGGCTAAACTTGCAAAAGATTCTTTTAAAACTTTTACTGCAGCTCATTCAGAGCCAAAAAACCAGGTGATTCAGGCAATGGCTAAACAAAAATTTAATCAGACAAAGCATGTGACCAAAAGCAAAAGATTTTGTGATGAAAAGATTTATTTCAAGATACAATTTTTATTTAATTTTCAATCACCTTGCAGGAAAAGTCACTGACAGGAAGCCTGTGATGGTTTGAGATTCCATTGTAAAGATATCAAATGTGCCTAGCAAGTTCCAAAGTGTGTGGTCTTTTGGCTGTAGTTTTGCTCTGTGTGCTGTGGGGCTGGTTGGCTTTTCTCTCTCAAGGTCCATTCTCAAGCAACACCATTATGGAACTTCCCTGGATCTGTAAGCTTCAATAAATAATATCCCTTCCTCCATAACTGTGCCTGGTCTGGAAGTTCATCTCACAACCTGAAGCTGTGAACAATTCTGTTAAAACTTTTACATTCAATCCATCTTCACCATTCTTTGAATCAGAGTCAAAATACAGTCTCTTTCTGTTTCTTCCTGGGAACTTACCAGTGCACTTGACTTTCTGAGTCCCTCTCTGTGTGAGTTCACTTCTCTCTCTTTGTGTAGTTTTCAAAGGAAGAAGCTTGTCTTCTTTCAACAGTTTATTCAGGAACCTTGAACAATCTTCAGGAAAAGCCTCCTGGCCTTTGAACAGCCAACCCTGGTAAGCCATTGAATGCAGATAGGTCCACATATGGGAAGAAGCTTAGATCACGTTTTTCAAATAAGGACTTAATTATCCAGGATCATAGCCAGCCCATCTTTAAGGCACCCTTGATTTTTGATTGTATTCATTTAAATAAATGTCAAGTTGTGAACATTGTTTTTAAAACAATTTCATGTATACAGTGCATCTTGAAAGCATTCAAATATATGACCTTCTCTACTTTCCATTTCTGCCAAACCACTTCTTTGTTACTAGTCTCCCTCGTATTTAAATGTCTTTTTTATTTTATTTTATTTTATTTTATTTTATTTTATTTTATTTTATATTATTTTATTTATTTTTTGCAGAGACAGAGAGAAAGAGAGAGAATGGGCATGCCAGTGGCATCTTGGCTGATGGGAATGAACTCCAGATGCATCCGACCCCTTGTGGGCAAGACCAGCATTGTGTGCTTGCATCACATTTGCGTCTGGATAAACGTGGGACCTAGATATCAAACAGGTGTTCTTATGCTTTTCAGGCCAGCGCCTCAACTGAAAACTTAGCAGTGGGTACAACACTAAAGAAAATGTCTCCTCTTCACTAGCCAGTATGACCAGTATGACAACAGAGGGGTAGGTCCTGAGGAAACTCTCTGGTAGCAACATTAACAGCCAATACACCCTCAGGGAATGTGGGGCCTCATGCGCTCCTCTCCCACCCGTGATGGAAAGTTGACAGGGACAATCTTGTGCCGGAAAACACAGCTGCTGTGAGGTCATGAGTGTGACAAGCCAGTCCTGTCCAGAAGAGGAAAACGATGGAATGAGCACAGGGTAGACATCTTCCCTTGGCCAACATAAGGTGGACAATAGCAACAGGAGAGTATGCCAAACACTGGCAAGGGGAAAGTGGCTATAATAACCATACACACGCCCCCAACAATACACTGCCTCCAGAAGACTTCAATTCCCAAATCTCCATCAGCTGGGAACCTGCACTTAAAACATCCAACTTTGTTTTTAACACCAGAATCAAACCACCCCACCAGGTGATTCAGGCAATTAACTTATTAATCAGACAAAGCATGTGACCAGAAGCACCTTTTGTGATGAAAAGATTAATTTCAACATACAATTTCAAGGAATTTTCACTGTGACAGGAAAAGCTTGACAGGAAGCCTGAGCAAAGAGCCTGGGTCACATCTACATACCAAGGCAAAGGAAGTGGTCTGAGTGAATTGTTCTGAAACCCAGTGGGCTGACTATGAACCTCAAGGTCCATTCTCAGCAACACAACTCCAGCATGGCTCCATCTCCCACACTGCCACCAAGTGGTGGCCAAGCATTCACAACACTTGAGGGTAAGTGGGGGGCATTCACATTCAAGCCATCACACTATATTGAATCAGATTTCAATTTCAGTCTCTTTCTGTTTCTTCCCTCCTCCCTCTTTTCTTCTATTTCTCCCGTGCTCTTTCACTTCTCTCTCTTTGTGTAGTTTTCAAGAGAAGCTTGTGCTGCATAACACAGGCTCACTTTGAACTCAGGATCCTGCTGATAGTGTCTCCTGAGTGCTGGGATTGCATAAATAGCCTTCTGGCTGATCTTATGTTTTTCAATGATATATGATCACTAGCTATAACCCCAACACATTTCTTGAAAGTATGACTCCTATATAATTGAAATCCACATCCTCTGACCTCCTCCATAATGTTTCTACTTCTAGAGACCACTCTTATACTTATCACATCTATGAAATCAGCTTTATTTTGCATGTATACTATGTGGTGTGTGTTGTTGTTGTTGGTGGGTGGTGGTGTGTGGTGTGTGTGTGTGTGTGTGTGTGTGTAGAAGTTCCTTCCATCTTCTCAGGTCCTCCTCAGTTTATATCTTGAGTGTTTTTATGTTTTTATTGTTATGTCATTCACATCCTTGATGAATAATATTCTAAGGTATTTGATTTTTTTGTATCTCCTACAAATGGGACAGACGACCTGACAATTTCTGTATAAATTTTCTTGTGCATAGAGGAAGACCACAGAATTTCTGTGTTGATTTTGTATTCTGCTACTTTGCTGAAGGAACTTATTACATTTACCTCTTTCATGATAGAATCTTTTGTGTCACTTATGTATAGGATCATGTCATCTGCAAATTGTGTTAAGTTGATGTGGCAGTCAGGTTCTGATTGCTGGCAGAAATCACATGACCAAGAGTAGCTTGTGGGAACAAGGGGTTTATTTTGGCTTACAATTTTGAGGGGAAGTTCCAAGGTGGCACGGAAAAAGATGTCATGAGCAGAGGATGGACATTAACCCCTGGCCAACATAAGGTGGACAATAGCAACAGGAGAGTGTGCCAAACACTGGTAAGGAGAAACTGGCTATAACACCCATAAGCACATCCCCTACAAAACAATGCCTCCAGCAAGCATTAATTCCCAAATCTCCATCATCTGGGGGACCTAGCATTCATGACACCTACCTTTTGGGGACCCTTGAATCAAACCACCACATTCCACATCTGCCACCCATAAAGTGATAACCATCTATGATGTAAAATGTAATGCATTCATTCCATCTGTAAAAGTCCCCATTTTTTTTTTTTTTTTTTTTTTTTTTTTTTTTGAGAGAGACACAGAGACAGAGAGAGAGAGAGGGAGAGGAAGAGAGATAGAGATGGGCATGCCAGCAGCCTCTCAGCTGCTGTGACTGAAATCCAGATGCATGTGCCCCCTTGTGGTCAAGTTCAGCATTGCACCCTGCATCACTTTGCATCTGGCTAAACATGGGACCTGGAGATTGGAACTGGCATTCTTAGGCTTAGCAGGCTGGCGCCTTAACCGCTAAACCATCTCTCCAGCCCCCATAGTTTTTATCAATGCCAATAATGTTCAAACATCCCCATAAACCAAAGTCTTTTAACTGAGCTATAATACCAAAAAAAAAAAAAAAAAAAAAAAATAAAGGTACAGAATAAACATTCACACTGCAAAAGATGGCATGGGACATAGCAAAGAAATATTCAACCAATACAAGATTTAAACCACACAAACAGGAAACTCTGTTGCTCCAACTCCAACAATTCTAGTCATTGACAAATCTCCAAGTCCAATAATTCTAACCAGCATGAATCTTTGGAGTTCCAATTCTCCAGCTAGGCTACTCATAGTCCTGGAAAATTTCATCAGGAGCCATCAGCATTCCTTGACAAACATCTTGTGGTCCCAGCATCTCCACTGAGTCCCCACTGCAACCAACAGCCCATCGTCATAGTTCCATTGAGTTTCCATGTAACAAACCTGATGCACATGGCCCATGACAATTTCCAAAACACAAAACTGGGTTGAAAATTTAATGACCTTCTTTTTCCTACATTTCTTCTTTTTTCAATTTATTTATTTATTTATTTTAAATTTTGTTATTGACAAATTCTATAATTACAGACAAAAAACCTTGATAATTTCCTATACTCTCTTACTTTCCCCTTCACAACTCCACTCTTCATCATATTCCCTCCCTCTCTCCATTAGTCTCTCTTTTATTTTGATATGATTGTCTTTTTCTCCTATTATGAGGGTCTTGTGAATGTATTGCTAGGCACTGCAAGGTTGTGACTATCAAAGCAAATTTCTGTCTGGACAGTTGCATGGTAAGGAGTGGTTCCCTTCCTTTGGTTCTTATATTCTTTCTGCTAGCTCTTTCGCAATGGACCGTGAGCCTTGGAGGGTTTGATGGAGATATTCCAGTGCTGGACACTGCTCTTTCCCTTCTTCTCTGCACTATGTTGCCTTTTGGGTCATTCCAGTGGTTCCTGCCAGCTGAAAAGAAAAGTTTTTCTAACCAAAAGTGAGATTAGCATTAATATATGATTATGAACATTAAGTGTAGTGCCTTCAGGGTAGTTTTGTAAGAATAATATATGCATTTCAACAGACAAGAGCAGGCTTTATACACCTAAGGCTCATGACCTCCCCTGCCATAGGCTTTTGATTATGTTTTCAGTACCAGGCATGTATTCCCTCCCATAGAATGGGCCTCAAGGCCAATTAGAGAGCAGTTGGTTTCCCCAGAGCAGACATGCCACTATTGCACCCATTTGGTATTTGGCTTGTCTGGCCAAACTTGAGGCTTCCAGTGTCCACTGCTTTCACTGCTGATGACTTCTTTCTCCCATAGAGCTGCATGCAGTGCAGCTTTATCCAGCTTTCAGTTGACTGGTCTACAGGGAGGTTTTCATCTCAGCATCAGCTTGATTTCTCAGTGACATTGCATCCAGGCATGAGAAGTCTTCAGCAATAGAGTCTTACCATCTGTTACTCCTGGGAAACCAAGGGCCTTGGCAATAGCCTGTAAGGTTTTGGAAGCAACAGGGACTTCCCTGGCCAACAACTCAGTGGAAGGTATCCCATACCTTGCACTGAAAATATATTAGTAGCAATCAATAGCTTCTGGATGTGACATTATCCAAAAAAAGTAGGTTTTCATATGTCTTAATCAGAATATCTTGAATTTTGATTAACCCTCCATGTACCCTTGTCTTAATCTCTCCCTCAGGCCCCTCTTAGGCCATTTTACTCCCTGTAATCTGTTCATCTTCTTACATATATACAATATTACCACTAAAGTCCTTCGTTCTCCTCCCTCCTTATAGCCTTTATCTAGCTTACTGCCATCTGCTACTGATATTTGGTTCCAGCTCACACACAAGTCTAAACATTTGTAGTTAGGATCCACATGTTACATGTTACAGAGAATAAGTGATGTTTGGCTTACTGGGCCTGTGTTACCTCAGTATAATCCTTTCCAGATCCATTCATTTCCCTGCAAATTTCATAACTTCATTTTTATTTAATGTTGAATAGAACTCAGCCTGAGTAAATGTGCCACATCTTTCTTATCCATTCATCTCCTGGGGGACATTTAGGCTTGTTCCATTTCCTAGCTGTTTTGTATAGATCAGCAATAAACATGGTTGTGCAAATATCTCTAACATAGTAGGAAGATTCTTTAGGATGTATGCCCAGGAGAGCTATAACAAGATCATGTGGTAAATCTATTTTTTCCTGTCTCAAGAACCTCCATAGTGATTTCCACAATAGCTGTACCAAACTACATTCCCACCAACAGTGTAGAAGGGTTCCCCTTTTTCCACATCCTAGCCAACATTTATTATCTGGACACTAGACAAGCTAACTGTCTGGGGACTGACTCTCTTTCAGAATTCCAGCCAGGTCACTCCATGTTCCATCCCAACACCATGTGGTGTCTTTGGCAGTAGGGTCTTACCATTAACCTGACAGAATTAACTCTGACAGAAATCTGTCTTCTTTTGGGAAACCTTGTAGGTCTCACTGATCAACAGCTCATTTTAGGTATTAACCACATGCTAGTACTGGGAGTTACAGGTCAGTGCCAAGGGAAAGAAGGAAGAAAAATGTAGGTAGTATGAAAGAGAAATAGAGAGAATAAAGGGGGAGTGAAAGAGAGGTACAGAAGAAGGTTAACGTTAGTCTTCCTCCTACCCTCTCCAGGCTCCTGTGATTCAGAAGTTCTCTCTAAGAATCTGATGAAGGTTCAGCCTTTTAGTATGTCTTTCAAGTTATAGGATTTGTGGTACCATTTACAACTGGTTCCAGGTTTTTGTCCACCACCCCACCCTTACCCTACCTTCCCACCACACCATCCCTATTGTCCAGTCCTAGAAATGATTATTAGGTGTGTCAGCATCTTGAGCAAATTCAGGTTAGGAGCCACAGATGAGTGAGACCATGAAACACTTATCTTTCTGTGACTGGGTGAGTTCACTGAAAATGATCTGTTCCAAGTTTGATCATTGTTCTTCAAATTGCATTGTGTCATATTTTCTTACTGCTCTGTAGAATTCCATTGTGTAGATATACAACAACTTAGTTATCTATTCATCTAATGATGGACATCTGGGTTGATTCCAGCTCTTAGCTATTATTAACTGAACAGCTATAGACATGGTTGAGCAAATATCTCTGAACTGAGTCATGGAGCTTTTAGGATAAATGTCCAATAAGGGATAGCTGGGTCTGTTGGTACTTCTATAGTCATCTTTTTAAGAGTCTCCTTATTAATGAAGTGCTTGCTTCATTAGATCTTTTAATGCTTTCTCTCCTTACTGGGTAAGGTGGAATCTCATAGTTGTTTTAATTTGCATTTCCCTGATGAATAGGTATGTTGAACATTTTCTTAAGTGTGTGTTTGCTATTTGTATTTCTTTCTCTTAGAACTCCCTGTGCAGTTCTCTGTCCCATTTTTTTGAGTGGGCTGTATGAGTTCATTTTATATTCAGGATTTTAATTCTCTGTCAGATTTATAGGTGACAAAGAATTTCTTCCATTCTATAGGTTGACTCTTTACTCTATTCACAGTGCCCTTTGCTGTTCAAAAGCTTTGTAATTTCATGAGATTGCAGTGGTAGATTAGTAGTCTTATTTCCTGAGCAATTGGGGCTATATTCAAAAGTTACTACCTATGTCAATATGTTAAAGGGTTTCCCCTAGCCTTTTCTTCTTCTAGCAGTTTCAGAGTTTCAGGTCTGATATTAAGATCACAGATCCACGTTGACATGGTTCTTGTGCATGGAGAAAGACAAAGATCTATTTTCATCCTTCTACATATAGACATCCAGCTTTCCCAGCACCACATGTTGAAGAGGCTGTCTTTTCACCAATGAATATTTTTGTGAAAAGACATATGGCTGTAGCTGCCTTGATTAACATCTGGGTCATCAGGTCTGTTCCATTGATCTACATACATGTCTTTGTGCCACCAATATCTTATTCTTGTTACTATGGCATTTTAATATAGCTTAAAATGGATATGGTGATACCTCCAGCCATATTTATGTTGCTCAAAATTGTTTTGGCTATCCGAGGTTTTTCTACTTCCAAATGAGTTTTAAGATAGTTTTTGTATTTCTGTGGAGGATGCCATTGGAATTTTAATGGGGATTAAAATAAATATGTGGATTGCTCCATCTGGACTCCATGCAGGCATACAGCAAACATGCTTCACACTTCCCATGACCATTTCCAAAACACATGACCATATTGCAAATTCAATGACCCCCTCTTTCCTATATTTCTTATAATCCACAATACCAACTACAGTCCCAATTTGTTAATCTGGGGGGGGGTGCATAAAGCAGACTTTGAAGACAGGAAACTCCTTGAGCACTCAGGCCCCTTCAATGGAGTCTACATACTTCCTGTTTCCCCAGTGCATGTCAACTGGCCCAATCTCAAAGGTTGTAATCTCATATAATTGCTGCTGAATGGACAGAAGTATCAGCCCAAACATTTCATTTTTGTGCCCTATCCCTCTATTCATACCAGTTCATGTCTTTGCAAAGCAACCCTGCACAAATTCTCAGGACAGGGACATAACAGCAAGCCTCCCATCCAAACTGCCTCCAGCCCAGGCCATTTTAAAACTCTTTCTTACTATCATAAGCCAACCCTCATATTGCATAGAGGTTTCTGCATTCAGGTCTTTCAACTCTGAGTAGAATAGTTCATCAAGCTGTACTTACACCACTGCAAAATGTCTCTTAGCCCAAGGTTTCAAATACTTCCACATGCCTGTTGAAAATCAGCTCCAAAAGACCAAATCCACACAGTCAGCTGTCTAAGAGCAAATGACACCATTCCTTGGTACCAATATTACTATTGGAGTCATGTTTGCATTGCTGGTAGAAATACCCAACCAAGAGTACCTTGTGGGAAAAAAGAGTTTATTTTGCCTTGTTGGCTTCAGGGGAAGCTCCACCATGGCAGGGTAAAACGATGGCATGAGCAGAGGATGGATATCAACCCTGGACCAACAAAAAGGGGAAAATAGCAACAGGAAAGTGTGCCAAACAGTGTCAAGGGAACACTGGTTTTATTAGCCATAGGCCAGCCCCCAACAAAGACTGCCTCCAGGAAGCATTAATACCCAAATATCCATCACCTGGGAACCTAGCATTCAGGACACATAAGTTTTTGGGAGACACCTGAATTAAACCCCCACAGTTGAGTTCTTCCTTTCCAATTTGCATCCCCCTTATAGCCTTCTTATGTCTCATTACTTGGTCTAGAACTATTAGTACAATGTTGGAGAGCAGTGGTGACAATGGGCACCCATGTCTTCTTCCTAATCTCAATGGGAACTCCATGAGACTTTCCCCATTGAGAATGATTTGAGGACTGGAGAGATGGCTTAGTGGTTAAGGCGCCTGCCGCCTAAGCCTAAGAACACCCGGTCCAATCTCCAGGTCCCGCATTTAGCCAGATGCAAAGTGACACAAGGGCTCAAAGCCGCACTTGACCACAAGCAGGCGCACACATCTGGATTTCGTTCACAGCAGCTGAGAGGCTGCTGGTGCGTCCATATCTTTCTACCTCTCCCTCTCTCACTGTCTCTCTCGGTGTGTCTCTCTCCAAAAAAAAAAAAAAAAAAAAAATGATTTGGGCTTTAGGTTTTCTATAAATAGTCTTTATCATGTTGGCATATGAACCATCCATGCTAGTCTTTCCATTGTTTTCATCATGAAATGGTACTATATTTTTTTCAAGGCCTTCTCTGCATTATTTGAAATGATCATATGGTTCTTTTGTTTAAGATTTTTTATGTGCTGTATTATATTAATCAATTTCCATCCCTGGGATGGAGCCTGCTTGGTTGAGGTGGATAATGCTTTTCATCTGTGGTTGAATTTAGTTGTGAGAATTTTGTGCAGGATTTTCACATCTAAATTCATCAGGGATATAGATATATATTTTTCTTTCCTTTCTGTATCTCTACATGGTTTCAGTATTAGGGTGATGCTGCCTTAATAGAAGAAGGTAGGGAGCATTTTCTGTTTTCCAATTACATTAGAAAGCTTGAGGAAAAGTGGTTTAAGTTTTTAAATGAATGTCTTGTATAATTTGGCTGAGAATCCATCAGATCCTTGACTTTTGCTATTCAGAGGTTGTGATTATATTTTAGATCCAATGGGTATGATTGATAGTTTAGGAGATTATTCTGCTCTGAGTTTTGTATTCATACTGAATAACTGTCTAGGTGTTCCTGCTATCCTTCCAAGCTATCAAAACTTGTGGAATAGATGTTTTGGAAATATGTCCTCATAATTCTCCCAATTTCATTGGTGTCTGTTGCGACCTATTCCTGTTCATTTCTAATTTTGTTAAAAGGTGCGTATTTTTCCCTCCCCTCCCCCTTCCCTTTAGAACTCCACTCTCCATCATATCCCCTCCCTCTCTCCATTAGTCTCTTTTTAATATGATGTCATCCTCTTTTACTTCTACTATGAGGGTCTTGTGGAGGTATTGTTAGGCACAGCAAGGTCATGGATATCAAGGCCAATTTCTGTCTGGGCAGTTGCATTGGAGGGAGTCGTGCCCTTCCTTTGGCTCTTCCTATTCTATTCTATCCCCCCCTCTTCCGCAATGATCCCTGAGCCTTGGAGGGTGTGACAGAGATGTTTCAGTGCTGGGCACTTCTCCATCCCTTCTTCTCAGCACTATGTTGCCTTTTGGATCATCCCAGTGGTCATCGCCATCTGAAAAGAGAAGCTTCTCTAACCAGAAGTGAGAGTAGCATTAATATGTGAATATGAGCATTAAGTGTAGTATTTTCCGGGCAGCTTGGTGGGAATAGTATATACATTTAGATAAGGGCATGCTTTATACCCCTAAGGCTTATGACCTTACCTACCATAGACTTTACTTAGTTTTTCAGTACCAGGTATGTATTCCCTCCCGTAGAGAGGGCCTTTAGTCAATTATAGAGCAGTTGGTTACCCCACGAGTAGACATGCCACTATTGCACCCGTTCAGTCTTTGGGCCTGTCTGGCCAAATTTGAATATTCAGCGTCCACTGTTTTCACTGCTGATGACTTCTGTCTCCCATACTCTGCATGCAGTGCAGCTTTTCCAGCTTTCAGTTGGCTGGTCTACAGGGAGAAGGTTTTCTGCTCAGCACCAGCTTGCTTTCTCAGTGACCTTGCCTCTCAGGCAAGAGATGTCTTCAGCAATAGGGTCTTACTATCTGTTTCTCAGGGAAAACCAAGGGCTTTGGCAAAAGCCTTTAATGTTTTGGAGGCTACCGGGACCTCCTTGGCCAACAACTCACTGGAAGGTATCCCATCCCAGGTACTGAAAATTTTCTAGTAACAGTCTACAGCTTCTAGATGTACCATTATTCAAAAAAGTAGTTTTACATAAGTCTTATTCACAATCTTTTGAAATTAGATTGACCCTCCCCTTGCCCTTCTTTTATGCATTCTCTCCCCCATGGCCTTGGTTAGGCCATTCCCCTCCTTGTAATCAGTCCTTCCACTTACATATGTGCAATACCATACACTTCAGTCCTTCCCTTTCCTCCGTCCCTTATAGCCTTTTACCAGCTTACTGGTTTCTGGCACCAATTTTTGGTTCCAGTTCACACACAAGTCTGTCTATTTGTAGCTAGGATCCACATATGAGAGAGAACATGTGACGTTTGGCTTTCTGAGCCTGGGTTACCTCACTTAGTATAATCCTTTCCAGATCCATCCATTTCCTGCAAATTTCATAATTTCATTTTCTTTACTGCTGAGTAGAACTCCATTGTGTAAATGTACCACATCTTTATTATCCATTCATTTGTGGTGGGACATCTAGGCTGCTTCCATTTCCTAGCTATTGTGAATAGGCGGCAATAAACATGGTTTTGCAAGTATCTCTAAGGAAGTGAGAAGAGTCTTCTGGATATATGCCTAGGAGTGCTATAGCTGGATCATATGGTAAATCTATTTCTAGCTGTCTCAAAAACCTCCACTGATTTCCACAATGGTTGGACTAGGTTACATTCCCACCAACAGTGTAGAAGTGTTCCTCTTTTTCGCATCCACGCCAACACTTATTGTCCTTTGTTTTCTTGATGGAAGCCATTCTGACAGGAGTGAAATGGAATCTCAAAGTGGTTTTAATTTGCATTTCCCTGATGGCTAAGGATGTGGAGCATTTTTTCAGATGTTTATATGCCATCTGAATTTCATCTTCTGTGAATTCTCTATTTAGTTCCATAGCCCATTTTTAACTGGGTTGTTTGAATTCTTATTATTCTGTTTTTTTAGTTCTTTGTATATTCTGGATATTAATCCTCTGTCAGATGTATAGCTGGCAAAGATTTTCTCCCATTCTGTAGGTTGTCTTTTTGCTCTACTCACAGTGTCCTTTGCTGTACAAAAGCTTTGTAATTTCATAAGGTCCCATTGGTTGATTAGTGATTTTATTAAGCTGAGCAATTGGGGTTATATTCAGAAAGTCCTTACCTATGCCAATATGTTGAAGGGTTTCCCCTACTTTTTCCTCTAGCAGGTTCAGAGTTTCAGGTCTGATATCAAGGTCCCTGATCCATTTGGATTTGACTCTTGTGCATGGAGAAAGACAAGGATCTATGTTTATCCTTTTACATACCGATGTCCAGTTTTCCCAACACCACTTGTTAAAGAGACTATCTTTTCTCAATTAATATTTTTGGCATTTTTGTCAAAAATCAGGTGGCTGTAGCTGCTTGGATTAATATTTGGGTCTTCTATTCTGTTCCATTGATCTACCTGTCTGTCCTTGTGCCAGTACCATGCTGTTTTTGTTACTATGGCTTTGTAATATAACTTAAAATCGGGTATGGTTATACCACCTGCCTGATTTTTGTTTATAAAAAATTGTTTTGGCTATTCGAGGTTTTTGTGTTTCCAGATGAATTTTAGGATTGTTTTTCTATTTCCGTGAAGAAAGCTATTGGGATTTTAATAGGGATCGCATTAAATGTATAGATTGCTTTTGGTAAGATTGACATTTTCACAATATTGATTCTTCAATCCAGGAGCATGGGATGTCTTTCCATTTCCTTGTGTCTTCTGTAATTTGTCGCTCGAGTTTTTAAAGTTCTCATTGTAGAGATCCTTCACTTCCTTGGTTAAGTTTATTCCAAGGTATTTTATTTTTTTGAGGCAATTGTGAATGGGAGAGATTCCCTGATTTCATCCTCTGCACGTTTGTTGTTAGTATATAGAAAGGCTACTGATTTCTGTGTGTTTATTTTGTATCCTGCTACATTGCTAAAAGTGTTTATCAGCTCTAACAGTTTGCAGGTAGAGACTTTAGGGTCTGTTAGGTATAGAATCATATCGTCTGCAAATAATGATAATTTGATCTCTTCCCTTCCGATTTGTATCCCTTTATGAGTGTCTCTTGCCTTATTGCTGTGGCTAAGACTTCCAGTACTATATTAAATAGTAGTGGGAAAGTGGACACCCTTGTCTTGTTCCTGAATTTAGAGGAAAAGCTTCAAGTTTTTCCCCATTTAGTATTATGTTGGCTGTAGGTTTGTCATAAATAGCTTTTATTATGTTGAGATATGCTCCTTCTATTCCCAGTTTCTGTAATACTTTCACCATGAAGGGGTGTTGGATTTTGTCAAATGCCTTTTCTGCATCTATTGAGATGACCATATGATTTTTGTCCTTCAGACCATTTATATGGTGTATTACATTTATGGATTTGCGTATGTTGAACCATCCCTGCATCTCTGGGATAAAGCCTACTTGGTCAGGGTGAATAATCTTTCTGATAAATTCTTGTATTCTGTTTGCCAGTATTTTGTTGAGAATTTTTGCATCCATGTTCATGAGGAGATTGGTCTATAATTTTCTTTTTTGATCTGTCTTTGTCGGTTTGGGTATCAGGGTGATGCTGGCTTCATAGAAGGATTTTGGTAGAGTTCCTTCCTTTTCTATTTTATGGAAAAGTTTGAGAAGCATTAGCGTTAGATCCTCCAGGAATGTCTGGTAAAATTCAGCAGTGAATCCATCTGGGCCTGGGCTTTTTTTAGTTGGGAGACTTTTTATAACTGCTTGAATCTCTGTGGTTGTTATAGTTCTATTTAAATGGTTTATCTCTTCTTGATTTAATTTTGGTAGGTCATATGAATCAAGGAATTCATCCATTTCTTTCAGGTTTTCAAACTTAGAGGCATATATATTCTTAAAGTATGTCCGTATGATTTTCTGAATTTCTTTGGTATCTGTTGTGATGTTGCCTTTTTCATCTCTAATTTTATCAATTTTTGTCTCTTCTCTCTTTCTTTTGGTCAGATTTGCTAAGGGTTTGTCAATCTTGTTTATCCTTTCAAAGAACCAACTCTTTGTTTCATTGATCTTTTTGATTGTTTTTTTGGTTTCCATTTCATTAATTTCTGCCCTAACCTTTATTATTTCTTCCCGTCTACTAATTTTTGGTTTGCCTTGTTCTTCTTTTTCCAAGGCCTTAAGGTGAAGCATTAAATTGTTTAGTTGTGAACTCTCAATTTCTTAATATATGCACTTAGGGCTATAAATTTCCCTCGTAGGACTGCCTTCATTGTGTCCCAAAGGTTTTGGTATGTTGTATTCTCATCATCATTTGATTCTCAAATTTCTTGATTTCCTTTTTAATTTCTTCAATGACCCATACATCATTCAATAAAGTGCTGTTTAGTCTCCATGAGTTTCTGTATGCTCTGTATATTTTCTTGTTGCTGATTTGCAGTTTAATCCCATTGTGGTCAGACAATGTACAAGGGATTATTTCAATTTTCCTGTATTTGTTAAGATTTGATTTGTGTCCTAGTATATGGTCTATTTTAGAAAATGTCCCGTGTGCTGCTGAGAAAAATGTATATTCTGCAGCATTTGGATGGAATGTTCTGTAAATATCTGTTAGGTCCATTTGTTCCATGGTATCATTTAATGCAGATGTCTCTCTGTTTATTTTTTGCTGGGTAGACCTGTCAAGTGATGAGAGTGGGGTATTGAAGTCCCCACTACTATTGTGTTAGGAGATATCTCTGACCTTAATTCTAATAGTGTTTGTTTGATGAAATTGGGAGCCCCCATGTTAGGGGCATATATGTTTAGGATTGTAATGTCCTCCTGTTGGAGTGTTCCTTTAATCAGTATAAAGTGACCTTCTTTATCTTTCCTCACAAATGTTGGATTGAAGTCTATCTTGTCAGAAATTAAAATAGCAACCCCTGCCTGTTTTCTAGGCCCATTTGCTTGAAATACCTTTTTCCAACCTTTCACCCTAAGAAGGTTTCTATTTTTTTATTGAGAGATGAGTTTCCTGGAGGCAACAGATGGTAGGATCCTGCTTTTAATCCAGTCTGCAAGTCTGTGTCTTTTGATAGGGGCATTGAGACCATTGATATTAAGAGTTATTATTGACATATATGTGTTTATTCTCACCATTCTTCTTATTTTTAGTTTTCCTGTTTTCCCTCTACTCACTTGTTTTAACTGTTATTTGAGTATGGTTTATTTTTCCTATTTCCTGATGTGTGTGCTTTGCTTTCTCCTCAGCATGAATGATTCCTGCAAGTATTTTCTGTAGAGCTGGTTTAGTTGCCAAAAATTCCTTTAGCCTGTCTTTGTTGTGGAATGTCCTTATTTCTCCATCTATTTGGATAGATAGTTTTGCAGGATAAAGTAATCTTGGTTGACAGTTTTTATCTTTCAGAACTTGGAATACATTACTCCAGGCCCTTCTGGCCTTTAAAGTTTGTGTTGAGTAATCTGCTGTGAGTCTGATGGGCTTCCCTTTGTAGGTCACTTGCTTTTTCTCTCTAGCTGCTTTCAATATATTTTCTTTGGTTTGTATGTTTGGTAGTTTAATTATAATATGGCGGGGAGAGGTTCTTTCCAGGTTTTGTCTGTTTGGTGTTCTAAAGGCTTCCTGTATCTGCATTGGCAACTCTTTCCCAATTTGGGGAAGTTTTCCTCTATGATTTTGTTGAAAACACCTACTATGCCTTTGGAGTGAAATTCTTCTCCTTCTACTATCCCTTGAATTCTTATGTTTGATCTTTTCATAGTGTCCCGAATATCCTGTAATTCCCATTCATACCTTCCTATTATTTTGTCTTTCTCTCTGTTGGACTGTATTAGATCAGCTACTTGGTCTTCTAGCTTCGATATCCTGTTCTCTCCTTCATCCATTCTACTAGAGATTTTCTACAGAGGTTTTAATTTCACTGACTGTGTTCTTTATTGCTAGCATTTCTGAGTGGGTTTTCTTTATTCTTTCTATTTCCGTATTTATGTCTAGTATTGACTTCCTTATTTCATTAAATTGGTTTTCTGTGTTTTCTTTGAATCCTTTGATTTCTTCTTTGAGGTCTTTGAACCCTTTCATTTCCTCTTTGAGTTCTTTGAACATAATTATAATCATTCTTTTGAAATCTTTCTCGGGGATGTCCTCTAAGTCAGCCTCACTGAAGGTCATTTCAGATATATTAATACTTTTTGGTGGATTTATATTGTCTGGATGTTTTGTGTTTCTTGTATTGTAATGTAGAGATCTTTGCATCTTGAATTAATTTAATGCTTGGGTTTTCTAAATATCTGCAGTAATGTTAGATGTATCAATCAATCTGATATTATATGTCTTCAGTGTAGGAGTTTAAGGTGTTAAGTGTGGTTCTTAAGGCTCTCAAAGTAATCACAGAAGTGACCCTTGCCTGCTATGAGATTATCAAGTGGGGTGAATGGAACAGAATACAGTCAAGATCCAAAAATTTAACTCAACAATGTACCCCTTCAATGAAATACAGCACAGAGTATTTGTGCAAAAGCAGGTATTATGACAAAGTCACAGTTCCTAAGGATATGTGTTAGCCCACGCCCTTAATCCTGTCAGCTGGGAGGCTAAGATTTCTGATCTGTAGAGAGTTCCAAGGTCAGCTTGTGATCAAGAGAGACCCTTCCCCAATGAATAAAACCAAATTACCTTTTGAACGGGTTTGATCACAGCTATGCTGCCCGGCTGCTTGGTTCCTTTGCTGTGACGTGGATTCAGGAGGTCAGCTGCGTTTGTGGGACTCTGCTTTCCCTGCGCCCGATGCTGCTGGCGAGCTCTTTCCCAAGTCTCTGCTGCTCGCTGTACTTGCACCCGTGGTGGGGAGGAGGCTGTGAGTGGCGGCTGAAGTCCGTCTGTTCCTCTCGCGATCCTCTTCCTCACTAGCCTCTTTGTTGGTCTCTACTGTCCTCCTTCCACGCTTCTTGAGATTGTGAGGAGGCGGTGTGAGTGGAAAATTCTCCTCGCCCGCCTTTAAAAGTTCTGCGGATCAGCTGTCTCAGGCGGCGCCTAGCCGCGCCGCCGCCCGCCGGCGGCGGCTGCTGTGGAGCCGCTTTCTGTGGGCTCCAGACGCTCTGGAACTCTCCTACTTCTCTGCTGGGCTTGAAAGTTTACTACGTATCTCACTTTTTAGTAGAAAAGTGTATTTTGCTGGGGTTTGTTTTG
The DNA here is from genome assembly GCA_036365145.1 of Orientallactaga sibirica. Lineage (NCBI taxonomy): Eukaryota > Metazoa > Chordata > Mammalia > Rodentia > Dipodidae > Orientallactaga > Orientallactaga sibirica. The sequence continues at coordinate 32,186 of JAEOAD010000385.1, read as the reverse complement.
CTTTTGTTCGCTTCCCTCTTTTGGCGAGGTTCCTATGTCGCCATCTTCGTGGCACACCTTTTTGTTATTCTTAACTGCTAGATATTGTAAACTTTTTTTCTTACATGACCAATTCTTGTTTCCTAGTATGCTGTTCATTCTTCAATAGCTGGTCTAATTTCTACTGTTTCATTTGTTGTTAATTTGTAGCTTTAACCCATTGTGGTATAATAGGATGCAGGAATTGATATCAATTTTCCTGAATTTATGGATTCATGCTTTATGCCCTAATATATGTCCTATTTGGGAGATGATTCCATGGGCTTCTGAGATGAATGCATATTCTGTAGAATTAGGGTGGCATGTTCTGTATATGTCTGTTAATTGTAATGATCTATGGTGTTCTAAAGATCTGCTATTCCCCTGTTAATATTTTCTTGGATGCTATGTCTATTGATGATGATGGGGTATTGAAATAGGGTCCATTTTTCAGATCCATCCTGTTAACTGGTGTCTTTTCATGGGTGACTTATGGCCATTAATATTTAATGTTATATGTGAGGTTTGATTTAATCCTTGCTTTGTTGCATGCTTCATGGAGTTTGGTGATATCTTGAGATTTGAGTGTTTTCATGTCTGCTCTTAGTTGGGACCTTGTGTTCCTCCTTTTGCAGTCTTGAGATTGGTTTTTTTGACTCCTCTGTGTAGACTATTCCTTGAAGATGAAAACCTTTCACCAATTATTATGAGGGCTACATTCACTAGGTAAAGGAATTTAGGTTGGAAGCCATAGTTTATAGATTTTGAAGTGCTCTGTACAAGGCCCTACTGGATTTCAGTGTTTCCAATGAAAGAGAGAATGTTAGAAAGAGGCAGAGGGGGAAAAAGTGTTAGAGAGAGGGAAATGACCATAGAGTACCTCCAGCCACTGTAAACGAAAACAAGACACATGAGCCACCTAGTCCACACCTAGACCCTTATGTGGGTTCTAATGAATCAAATTTGGGTTTTAGGCTTCATATTTTATTCCCTTAATTGCTATGCCATTTCTACAGCCCTCTTGCTGCTTTTAGAACTCTCTCTTTGTTTTCATTGTTGAGCATTTTAATTATGATGTTCCTTGTAGAATTTCTTTTTGTTCAAGTATGTTTGATCTTCTCTGAGCTTATTTTGTCAGGATATGTCTCTTTTGGGGGAGTTAGAAAGTGTCCTTCAGTGTTTGTTTGAATATATTCGCCATGCCTTTGCTCTGAATTTCTTCTTTGGTATACCAATTATTCATGTGTTTGCTTGTTTTAGGGTATTCCACAACTCACTCATATTCTGTTCATATGATTTGTTGATGATATCAGAGTTTTTGGTCTTCCAAACCATTTTTCTGTCTTTATGTCCCAATCTGAGGTTTTATCCTCAACATTGATAACATTGTTATTGAGGGTTACTATGGACAGGGTGGTGGTTTCATTCAGGTGTCCCATATAAACTAACGTGTGCTCAATGCTAGATTCCTAGCTGTTGGAGATTTGGGAATTAACACCTCTTGGAGTTAGTGTATTGTTGGGGGTGGACTTATGGATATTATAGCCAGTGTCTCATTGACAGTGTGTGGCACACTCTCCTGTTGGTATTGTCCACCTCATGCTGTCCAGGTGGTGATATACACCCTCTGCTCCTGACATCATTTTCCCTGCCATCATGGAGCATCGCCTCAAGTCTTTAAGCCAATACAAATCCTTTCTTCCCAACAGCTGCTTTTGGTCTTGTGAATTCTGTCAGCAATGTGAACCTAACTGTTACAGAGGCTTTTAAAAGCTCTTTTTGATTTTTGATTTCCATTGCCTTTTCATATGTTTCTGACCCTTTGTACAGTTCCAATATCAGGTTGTGATCTGACTTACTCCAAGCTTCTTGCAATTCACAATTACACTTTGTAATGTCCTAGTTAACTTAATCATCTTGATAGTGAGATACTCTATTTGGTGACTCACCTTCAATTCAGTCATCTCATTTGAAGGTCTCTCATTTTTTTCTTAAGTTAAGTTAAGCCTTGTGACCAAAGTTGTTTGATTCCACTCAATTTATTTTATGATATTTTTTTGAAGATTTGCTTCCAATTCAGAGATTTGCCTGGTCAGGGAAAATAAGCTTACTGTGCTTTCATTTGGGGATTCAATCTCTGTTGTCTAGTGTCTTTTCATTAGAGACTTCCATTGTGGTCCTTGGCAGTCTTGATGAAGATCTACATTTTGTTGGCTCCTGTTTTTTTTTTTCTTCTGTGTATTGGTGTCTACCTATCTAGTGTTAAAAGTCTGTTTCATTAATCAGGAAGCAAATATTTGCCCTGGTAGGATCTGTAGAGATTGTTCTATTTTGGGTTTGAATGGTATGGAACTAGTATGGGAAAATGCTGTTGTGTCCACAGATGTGATGGTTGTGTAGGTATCAAGTTCTCTTGCAGCCCTGGGCAGGTAGATGATAGAAGAGCTGTGGTTGGACATCTGGAATCTCTTCAGCCCATGCACAGTCATGTCTTGCCTGTGTTGTCTAGGGGATATTGAATTTCCCATGATCCTCTAATATACCTAGCCAAGCAGTTTATAGAAAACTCATTGGTAGAGCTGGAGAAATAGCTTAGTGGTTAAGGCACCTGCCTGCAAAGGCTAACATGTCCGGTTCAAACCTCCAGGTTCCATGTTTAGCCAGATGCTAAAAGTGACAGCAAGGGTGCAATGATGTACATTCACAACAGGGGAAGAACATGTCTGGAGTCCATTCACAGGGGCTGAGAGGTTGCTTGTGTGCCTTTTCTCTTTCTCTCTCTCTCTCTTTCTCTCTTTCTTTCTCTCTCTCTCTCTCTCTCTCTCTCTGTCTTAAAATAAAACAAAGAAAACTCATTGGCACCCCCAGCAGGTGTTTACCAGATATTCTAGTTCTCAATATCTGAGGTAAGACTGATGTCTAAAGGGGGCACTGGTAGGAGGATGTCAGAAATGGTGGAGGTTATAGGATAGGGGATGGGGTGGGCACCAGGCTGTAGATATGTTCATGTTACCTGATGGAGGGGCATTGATTAGTGGAGGCACCATGCAGTGCTATTTAGCAGGATCAGAGAAGGTGGCTGAGGAACAGAAAGCCTGCTGAGGCAGGAGTGGTGGGTAGGGGGGGCCAACAGGGCATTATTGACAAAAGTTGGGCAGAAAGTCCCCACACAGAATGAGCCTATCACCATTCCAGAGTTCACATACCCCAAACATGCTATCCAAATGCACAGGCCCCAAACAGAGGCAGCACCCCTCACCCTTCTGCATCTCACAGTCTCCAAAGATGCAGGTTCCAAATACAAGGAAATGCAAGAAGTACCTCACCTACTTGGAGCTCACATATCCATAAAAGCTGTCACCCAAATGCACAGACCTCAAACACTATGACAACCTCACTCACCTGAATGCAAAGGCCACAAACACACCACACACCTCACTAGCCTAGAGTGCACAGACCCAATGGGTTTTATAACACTCTGCAATAATAGCAAGGAGAGAACACTACCAAAGTTTTTCCACAAATCATGGTTATCTTCACATCAGAAATGTAAAAGAACATGAGAAAAACAAAGAAAACTGTCCATCAATTTCCTTACTGAGGAAAGATGTAAAGTTCTAAACAAAAAATTTCCAAACATAATTCAAGAGCACACCCAAAGTATTATTTCTGGGAAGTTTACTTCTTTCCAGAGGATGTAGGGTGATTCAACATACATGAATCAGTAAATGCAATATGTCACTTGAGTGAAAACAGTACAATAATGTCATTATTATCTCAATAGATACAGAAAAGGCTTTTGAGAAAATCCAACATTCCTTTGTAATAAAGGTTATAATAAAATTGGGACTAGAAACAGCCTATCTGATCATAATACAAGGTATATGTGACAGAATTTTGCTCAACATTACAGCAAATGGGAGAAAACTGAATGCATTTCCAATAGAATTAAGAAGGTGACAAGGATGCCCAGTCTCTATTCATACTGAACACAATGCTCAAATGTCTTAGCTATAACAGTATGACAAAGGAAGGAAATGAAAAGGATAGAAATAGGATAGGAGAAAGCAAAGTATCTTTATACACGGAGGACAGGACTATAACATAAATCTGCTAAATCTCTACCAGAAATTTCTTAGAGGTGATAAACATTTCAGTAAAGTGCTATGATATAAAATTAGCATAGCAAACTGCACCCTTTTCTGCACACCAATAATAAACAGCTACAGGAAAAAAGAACCCCCTTCATAATTGCCAAAAAAAAAAAAAATTTGGAATAAACCTAAGAAAGTTAGTTAAAGACCTTTATAACCACAAAGATTAAAGAGATAAATTGAAAAAGAAACTGGAAAAATGGAAAGACATCCCATGCTCATGGATTGGAAGAATTAATATTGGAAAACAACATATTTTATGAAAAGAAATTAACATATTTAATGTGAAACTCGATCCACACATCTCACCATGCACAAAAATCAAGTCCAAATGGATCAAAGACCTTAATATAAAACCAGAAACTCTGCTACTACTGGAAGAAAAGATAGGAGGACTGTTCCATGATATAGGAGTGAGAAAAGAATTCCTGAATAAAACCACAGCAGCTCAGGAAATTAAACAATTACTCAACCATTGTGATTTCATGCAGCAGAACAGTTTTTTCACTGACAAATACACTATAACCAAAGCCAGAAGATTACCCACAGAATGGGAGAAATTTTTCACCAACTATACAACTGATAGAGGCCTAATTTCTAGAATTGTCAAAGAACTCAAAAGCCTAAACAATAAATCATCAAACAACCCACTCACAAAATGGGGCAGAGAACTGCACAGGAAGTTCTCAGAAGAAGAAATACAAATAGCAAACACACACTTGGGAAAATGTTCAACATCCCTAATCATCAAGGAAATGCAAATTAAAACAACTATGAGATTCCACCTTACCCCAGTAAGGATGGCTAACACTAAAAAAAAATGAAAACAAATGCTGGCGAGGCTGTGGAGAAATAAGAACAAGCTTTCACTGTTGGTGGGAATGTAAAATGGTTCAACCATTATGGAAAACTATATGGAGACTCCTGAAAAGAATGACTATAGACCTACCAACAGATCCAGTTATTCCCTTACTAGGCATTTACCCTAAAGGCCCAAGCCTCAGATCAGAGACATTTGCTCAACCATGTTTATAGCTGCTCAATTCATAATAGCAAAGAGCTGGAATCAACCCAGATGTCCATCATTAAATGAATGGATAACAAAGATGTGGTATATCTATATTGTGGAAGTCTATGTAGCGGTAAGGAAAGATGAAATAATGAAATTTGAAAAAAAATGTTGAACATGGAAAAGATCATCCTCAGTGAGCTCACCCAATCACAAAAAGATAATCGTAGCATGGTCTCATTCATCTGTTGCTCCTAACCTGAATCCACCTGAGATGCTGCCAAACCTAATAGAGAGACAGTAGCAGCTTTGACTGTGCTTGCTGGTGCTTGCTGTTGTCTATTTGCTATGAATCCATGGAAGTCAGGTCTCTGCTTCTGCCATGATAGAACTCTGTGGGGTTACGTGAGACTCAAATAAACTCTTTCCTCCCATAAGCTGCTTATGGTCATATGTTTATCCCACCAACAAATGAGTAAGTGCAACACATCAGTATACTATTTTCCAAATTAATCCACTTTTTGAAAATTTCATAATTTTTCATTATAGTAAAGTAATTTTTCATTGTGCATATATATAGGTATATATACAGGTATATATATGTTTGTAATATAAGAGAAAAATGTGAACTTGGCTCTGAAACTTGTATTTCCACTCATTTTATAGCCAAATATTTCAATTGCTTAAATTCTTTATATTCCCTTTATCCGTTCATCTGCTGATGGACATGTAGGCTAGGTCTGTGTCTTGGCTATGAGAGTAGTGCTGTGGCAGCAAAGGACTTGCAGGTGTCACTGTGGCCAACCAACTGGATTACTTCAGTTATGCACTCAAAATGTATCCTATGACAGTTCCATGTTTAGTGATTTGTGGATAGTTCATGTTGATTTACATAATGATTGCATCAAATTTTATTCCTTTTGTGTTTTTTAGAGTTAAGTTCTCACTATAATGCAGGCTGACCTGGACCTCACTTTGTAGTCCAAGACTGGCTTTGAACTCAGAGCAACTCTCCCATCTCTGCCTCATGGATGCTGGGGTTAAAGGTGTGCACAACTATATCCAGTGGAGGTTTGTTTCTTTTTTTATTATTATTATTAATATTATTATTATTATTTATGAACATACATAAAATTAAAGAGTACATTTTGGTACCATCCTTACCATCATCCCTGCCCCCTGTCCGATGCAGATGCCAGTTATACCCATGGGGATTTTGAGTCATGTATTTTGGGAATAGCAATTAGTAATGGGTAAGAGGCAATTTTTCCATGCATAATGTCCCAACTTGTATCTCTAACCATCTTTCCATCCCCTCTGCTGTGAATTTCCTTGAGCCATGTTGGGTTTGTTTTAGTTCTACTTTTGATGGGCTCTTGGGAGCTTCTGTTTCTCTGGATCTCTAGTTTGGTGTGGGGTTGAGTGTCCTCTGTGTCTATCTCCTTTACTCTTATGCTGATATCAGGTTCATCAAGAAAGAATCACATTTGATCATTTTCCCAGTTAATCTATGGCTATAGTTGTGGCCTTGGTTAAGTACAATGGGATGATTCTCTCCTGAGGAACTGTGTCAATCTGACAAAGAGAAGCAGATTCTCCAATGGAGAGTGAAGTCATCACAAGTTAAATGGGATAACCATTGTTAGTTTAGAGAAAATTCAATAGGTGTAGGCATTGTTATAGCCAGATTGGTGGGAGATTGATGTTGGAAAGCAAACATGTTATCAGGATATGATTCTGACTTATTTCCCACTTCCAGCTATGGGTTCCTTTCCACTGAGCAGATTGGTTAGTCAATCCAAGAACCACTGGTTATCCACCATGACTGTCTGCCACAATGCACTTGTGTAATCATCGTGTCAGGTTGTTTGCTTCTGAGGAGTTTGGACCTCAAGTTCCTCAGAGAGACATTGGCCACTTTCCTCCAGCAGCTTATGTAGCACCTTATGGCACAAGATGGGATAAATATCTTGGAACTTGCTCTCTTCCAGATTAAAGCCATTTCTCTCCATGTTCTGTACTAACAGAATATGTCTCTTCAGCAGGAGGGTCTTAATATAAACCTCTGGTAGGTAATCAAGTAGTCTGGTATAAGTTTGTATACTTTTGGGAAACCATGTGGATCTCTCTGATTAACAGATCACTGTGGGTGTTAAGTGTATCCTAGTACTGGATATAACAGGCCAGTGCCAAAAAGAAAGAAAGAAAGAAAGAAAGAAAGAAAGAAAGAAAGAAAGAAAGATAGATAGATAGATAGATAGATAGAAAGAGGGAAAGAAAAAGAGAAAGAGAGAGGGATTGAGGGAGGGAGGAAGGAAGGAAGGAAGGAAGGAAGGAAGGAAGAAGAAAAGGAAAGAAAATATAAAACAGAAAGAGAAAGAGAGAGAGAGAAATAGGAGAAAATTAATATTAGGCTTGATTTTACCCATTCCAGGGCCCTTTAATTCAAATGTTCCCTCAAAAGTCCTTATGAGCCTTCAACCTTTTTATCTGTCTCCCAGGATATAGGATTTTAGGGTACCAGGTCCATGTGGTTCCAGTTTAGCATACTCCTCCACTCTCACTGTCCCTCCAGCCCCACCCACCCTGTTGTCCAGTCCTCGAGATGACTGTTAGGTATATCAGCATCTTGGGCTGATCCAGGTTGGGAGCCACAGATGAGTGCACCCATGTGATGATTGTTTTTCTGTGATTGGGTGAGTTCACTGAGTATGATCTGTTCCAAGTTGGACCATTTTTCTAAAAATTTCATTGTGTCATTTTCCTAACTGCTGAGTAGAATTCCATCGTGTAGGTATAACACATCTTCCTTATCCATTAATCCGATTATGAGAATCTATTTAGATTCCAGTTCTTAACTATTATGAATTGAGCAGGTATAAGCATGGTAGAGCAAATATCTCTGAACTGAGGCATGGAGCTTTTAGGATAAGTTCCCAGTAAGAAAATAACTGGATCTGTTGGTAACTATATAGTGAAACTTTTTAGGAGTCTCAGTATTGCTTTCCATAGTGGTTGTATCAGCTTACATTCCACCAACAGTGAATGAGAGCTCCTATTTCTCCACATCCTCACCAGCATTTGTTTTCATTAGATTTTTTAATGTTTGCTATCCTTACTGGGATAAGGTGGAATCTCATGGTTGTTTTAATTTCATTTCCTGATGGTTAGGGATGTTGAACATTTTCTTAACTGTGTCCTTGACATTCATATTTCTTCCTGTGAGAGCTCCCTGTTCAGTACTCTGCCACACTTTGTGAGTGGGTTGTTTGTAGGTTTTTGTCTTCTATGTAGATTCTAGAAATTAGGCCCTGTTTGTTTAGTGTGTGGCAAAAATGTTCTCCCATTCTGTGTGTAGTCTATTGCTTCTGCTTGTTGTATGTTTGTCTGTGAAAAAAGCTTTTGAGTTTCATGAGATACCAGTGGAAGAGTGATTGTTTAACATCTAATTTCCACAATGGCTGGACCAGATTACATTCCCACCAACAGTGTAGAAGGGTTCCTCCTTTTCCTCATCCCTGTCAACTCTTATTGTCATTTGTTTATTTGATGGTAGCCATTCTGACAGGAGTGAGATGGAATCACAAAGTAGTTTTAATTTGCATTTACCTGATGGCTAAGAATGTAGAACACATTTTTAGATGTTTATATACATTTTGTATTTTTCTTCTGAAAACTCTCTATTTAGTTCCATAACCCATGCTATAGGTTGTCCCTTTGCTCTATTCACAGTGTCCTTGATGTACAAAAGCTTTGTAATTTCATGAGATCCCAGTGGTTGAGTAGTGGTTTTATTCCCTGAGCAATTGGGGTTATATTCACAAAGTCATTGCATATGCCAATATGTTGAAGGGTTTCCCCTAACTTTTCCTCTAGCAGTTTCATAGTGTCAGGCCTGATATTAAGGCCCATGATCCATTTGGACTTGATTCTTGTGCATGGAGAAAGACAAGGATCTATTTTCATCCTTCTACATACAGATATCCAGTTTTCACAGCACCACTTGTTGAGGTGGCTATCTTTTCTCCAATAAATATTTTTTGCATTTTCTCAAAAATCAGGTGGCTGTAACTGCCTGGATTAATATTTGGGTCTTCTATTCTGTGCCATTAATCCACATGTCTGTCCTTGTGCCAGTACCATGCTGTTTTTATTACTATGGCTTTGTAATATAACTTAAAATCTAATAAGGTGATACCACCAACCTGATTTTTGTTGCCCAAAATTGTTTTGGCTATTCAATGTTTTTTGTGCTTCCAGATGAATTTTAGGATTGTTTTTCCTATTTCTGTGAATAATGCAATTGGAATTTTAATGGGGATTGCATTAAATATGTAGATTGCTTTTGGTAAGATTGACATTTTCATGATATTGTTTCTTCCAATCCAAGGACATAGGATGTCTTTCCATTTCCTTGTGTCTTCTGCAATTTCTCATTTGAGTGTTTTAAAATTCTCATTGTAGAAATTCTTCACTTCCTTGGTTAAGTTTATTCCAAGGTATTTTTTTTTTTTTTTTTTTTTTTGCAATTGTGAATGGGAGATATTAACTGATTTCATCTTCTGCATGTTTGTTGTTAGTATATAAAACAGCTACTGATTTCTGCGTGTTTATTTTGTATCCTGCTACATTGATAAAAGTGCTTATCAGCTCTGAAAGTTTACTGGTAGAGTCTTTAGAGTCTTTTATACATAGAATAATATCATCTGCAAATAATGATAATATTATTTCTTCACTTCCAATTTTATCCCTTTTATGAGTGTCTCTTGCCTTATTGCTATAGCTAAGATTTTCAGAACTATATTAAATAAAAGTGGGGAAAGTGGACATCCTTGTTTTGTTCCTGAATTTATTGGAAAAGCTTCAAGTTTTTCCCCATTTAGTATTATGTTGGCTGTAGGTTTGTTATAAATAGCTTTCATTATGATTAGATATGTTCCTTCTATTCATAGCTTTACAATGAATACTTTACAATATTTTACAATGAAGGGATGTTGGCTTTTGTCAAATGCCTTCTCTGCATCTATTGAGATGATCATGTGATTTTTGTCCTTGAGACTATTTATATGGTGTATTACATTTATCAATTTGCATATGTTGAACCATCCCTGCATCTCTGGGATAAAGCCTAATTGGTCAGGGTGAATAATATTTCTGATATATTCTTGCATTCTGTTTGCCTTATATTACTAGGAGCTACTATGATATCCCAGTATATCACTGTTATTTAACTATAGAATGGACGTTATGTCAATGGCATCACAATACTTTATTTTAACACATTCTGACCCACTTTGAAACATCATGCCTCACAGTTGCCTTACAATGCAGATTATAAAAATGACAATGCCCCACTGTGACATCACATTTCCTAATATGTCACCACCACATTTCACTGAAGCAATACAATGCCTCACATTGACATCAGAATAGCCTATGTGACATAGAAATACCATATGATTCTAAGTAATTCATCACTGTGACACTACATTATCACATATGAACACACCTTCCAATGCCAAAGTACTATATTAAAATACTGCACTCAGGAGGCAGAGGTAGGAGGATTGCTATGAGTTCGAGGCCACCCTGAGATTACATAGTGAATTCCAGGTCAGCCTGAGCTAGAATGAGACCCTACCTCAAAAAAAAAAAAAAAAAAAAAACTGCATAAGACATCACATTACCATACTCTGACATCACATTTCCCCATTACGTTATTACAGTACCTTACTGTGTCATCACATTGCACCACTGTGATTACATACTAACAAAATCTGACATCATAAAGCACAAGATTTGACTCACAGTGCCTGGACTTTGTTATGTTACAATGCTCAAATGTTCCTTCACAATAGCTAACCATAGTGAAATAATCACATGGTATTTGTAGGTCACAATGTGGCATTGTGATGATCCAGTGGGTTATAAAATTGTAGTGTTACATTTTGGGATTTTTGATGTGATACTTGGGTGTGATGCATCATAGAGGTAAAACAGTATGTTACAGTGGGTCATTGGCATGTCATAGTGGGATATAGTGATGTCAGTGTGGGGCATTGTGATATCAAAACTGATGGATGGATAATGTAGTTATGGTAGCTATGCACAATGGCAGGCGCCACTGCCTGAAAGGTCCTGCTGGACCTGCCTGAGGCCCCTGGCCAGCCAGAACCTGAGCACCATTGCAACCAGGTTCCCAGGTCTGTGGACCCACCAAGCAAGCCAGATTCGCCCCACTTCCCTGGCCAGAGCCCCTGGGAGCGCCAATACAGTTAGGTGCCTGGGTCCGCCAAGTGAGACAGATTCGTCCCACTCCCTGGTCCCCAGCCAGAGCCCCTGGGCGCAGCAATACAGTTAGGTGCCTGGGTCTGTGGACCTGCAGTGAGACAGATTCGTCCCACTTCCCGCTCCCAGCCCTAGGTGCACCAATGCAGTTGGGAGCCTGGGTCTGTGGACCCGCACAGTGAGACAGATTCATCCCACTTCCTGCTCCCCAGCCAGAGCCCCTGGGCACAGCAATACAGTTAGGTGCCTGGGTCTGTGGATCCGCCAAGGGAGACAGATTTGTCCCACTTCCTGCTCCCCAGCCAGAGCCCCTGGGTGCAGCAATACAGTTAGGTGCCTGGGTCTGTGGACCCACAGTGAGACAGATTCATCCCACTTCCTGCTCCTGGCCAGAGTCCCTAGGTGCGCCAATGCAGTTGGGAGCCTGGGTCAATGCAGTTGGGAGCCTGGGTCTGTGGACCTGGGTCTGTGGATCCGCCAAGGAAGACAGATTTGTCCCACTTCCTGCTCCCCAGCCAGAGCCCCTGGGCACAGCAATACAGTTAGGTGCCTGGGTCTGTGGACCCACAGGAGACAGATTTGTCCCACTTCCTGCTCCCAGGCCAGAGCCCCTAGGTGCGCCAATGCAGTTGGGAGCCTGGGTCTGTGGACCCTGTGAGACATATTCGGGTCCCCACTTCCTACTCCCCAGCCAGAGCCACTGGGCACAGCAATACAGCTAGGTGCCTGGGTCTGTGGAGCCCCAAGGAAGACAGATCCTGTCCCACTTCCTGCTCCCCAGCCAGAGCCCCTGGGCGCAGCCCTGGGTCTGTGGATCCACTGAGTGAGCTAGATTCGTCCCACTTCCCACTCCCAGCCAGAGCCCCTAGGTGTGCCAAGGCAGTTGGGAGCTTGGGCATGGATCTGCCAAGTGAGACAGATCCTTCCCACTTCCTGTTCCCGGACAGAGCCCCTGGGCAGATGGGTCTGTGGATCCAATGAGTGAGACAGATTTGTCCCACTTCCTGCTCCTGACCAGAGCCCCTAGGTGCGCCAATGCAGTTGGGAGCCTGGGTCTGTGGATCCGGCCAAGTGAGACAGATTCATCCCATGTCCTGCACCCCGGCCAGAGCCCCTGAGTGAGCCATTGCAGTTGGGTGCCTGAGTCTGTGGATCTGCTGAGTGAGACAGATTCATCCCACTTCCTGCTCCCTGGCCAGAGCCCCTGAGTTCGCCATTGCAGCCAGGTGCTTGGGTCTGTGGATCTGCTGAGCAAGACATATTTGTCCCACTTCTGGCTCCCTGGCCAGAGCCCCAGTACACCATTGCAGGCAGGTGCCCTGGGCCTGTGGAGCCACATCACCTGCCTGGGACCTGTGGAGCCACATCGCAGGTCAAGTCCCACCCATTCCCTGTGCCATCATAAAACAGATCCCACTGAGCCAGTGTGAGCTGCTTTGTTGCTCTGATCTTTCCCGTAACAGCTAGATCCCCAAGCAACATCCCAGGTCAGGTCTCCCTGGGACACCTTGAGCCACATCAGGCCCCACCAGGACTGCCTGAGCTCTATCACTGGTCAGGTCCCTCTCTCGCCAGCCAGAGCTCCACACACCACTGCTGGTCAGGTCCCACGGGACCTGCCTGAAACCCATCATTCGTCTGATCCCTCTTTTGCTGGCCAGAGCACCAGCAGCCCCAACATTGGTCAGGTGCCTCACCAGCTCCCCTGAATAGCATTGCCAATCAGGTCCAACCATCCTCCCCCCTCCATAGCAGATTAGGGATCCAGGATAGTAGGCCAGTGTTCCCACACTACCATCCCTGAGCCAACTAGGGGAGTTGCAGTCCCCTCCTTCCCACCTCAGATAGGAAACACGGGCCAACAGGCCAGTGTCCTTGTGATGATCCAGTGGGTTATGAAATTGTAGTGTTACATTTTGGGATTTTTGATGTGATACTTGGGTGTGATGCATCATAGAGGTAAAACAGTATGTTACAGTGGGTCATTGGCATGTCATAGTGGGATATAGTGATGTCAGTGTGGGGGGGCATTGTGATATCACAACTGCCGAATGGATAATGTAGTTATGGTAGCTATGCACAATGAACTTCTATTTGGTGATAATGAAAAATTAATTTAGCAAAATTGATGTACCTACTTCCAGTCAAGATGGCTGCTACCTAACCTTGCCTCACTTCATGGGGAAGTAAAGAGAAGAATACTTAAGGATAAAGGGACCTTTTTAAAGGGTTTGGTGGCTCCTGCATGCTTCCAGAGGGAGGGGGTGGATTTGCAAAATAAGAAAACCACTGATTCCCAAGCTCTTGGCAGGCGCCACTGCCTGAAAGGTCCTGCTAGACCTGCCTGAGGCCCCTGGCCAGCCAGAACCTGAGCACCATTGCAACCAGGTTCCCAGGTCTGTGGACCCACCAAGCAAGCCAGATTCGCCCCACTTCCCTGGCCAGAGCCCCTGGGAGCGCCAATACAGTTAGGTGCCTGGGTCGGCCAAGTGAGACAGATTCGTCCCACTCCCTGGTCCCCAGCCAGAGCCCCTGGGCGCAGCAATACAGTTAGGTGCCTGGGTCTGTGGATCCACTGAGTGAGCTAGATTCGTCCCACTTCCCACTCCCAGCCAGAGCCCCTAGGTGTGCCAAGGCAGTTGGGAGCTTGGGCATGTGGATCTGCCAAGTGAGACAGATCCTTCCCACTTCCTGTTCCCGGACAGAGCCCCTGGGCGTGGCAATACATTTAGGTGCCTGGGTCTGTGGATCCAATGAGTGAGACAGATTTGTCCCACTTCCTGCTCCTGACCAGAGCCCCTAGGTGCGCCAATGCAGTTGGGAGCCTGGGTCTGTGGATCCGCCTAGTGAGACAGATTCATCCCATGTCCTGCTCCCCGGCCAGAGCCCCTGAGTGAGCCATTGCAGTTGGGTGCCTGAGTCTGTGGATCTGCTGAGTGAGACAGATTCATCCCACTTCCTGCTCCCTGGCCAGAGCCCCTGAGTTCGCCATTGCAGCCAGGTGCTTGGGTCTGTGGATCTGCTGAGCAAGACATATTTGTCCCACTTCTGGCTCCCTGGCCAGAGCCCCAGTGCACCATCACAGGCAGGTGCCCTGGGCCTGTGGAGCCACATCACCTGCCTGGGACCTGTGGAGCCACATCGCAGGTCAAGTCCCACCCATTCCCTGTGCCATCATAAAACAGATCCCACTGAGCCAGTGTGAGCTGCTTTGTTGCTCTGATCTTTCCCATAACAGCTAGATCCCCAAGCAACATCCCAGGTCAGGTCTCCCTGGGACACCCTGAGCCACATCGGGCCCCACCAGGACTGCCTGAGCTCTATCACTGGTCACGTCCCTCTCTCGCCAGCCAGAGCTCCACACACCACTGCTGGTCAGGTCCCACGGGACCTGCCTGAACCCCATCATTGGTCTGATCCCTCTTTTGCTGGCCAGAGCACCAGCAGCCCCAACATTGGTCAGGTGCCTCACCAGCTCCCCTGAATAGCATTGCCAATCAGGTCCAACCATCCTCCCCCCTCCATAGCAGATTAGGGATCCAGGATAGTAGGCCAGTGTTCCCACACTACCATCCCTGAGCCAACTAGGGGAGTTGCAGTCCCCTCTCCTTCCCACCTCAGATAGGAAACACGGGCCAACAGGCCAGTGTCCCCTACCCCAGCCTATCACCCTCAAAAAAAAAACCACAAAGACCACAACCCACCACAATATGTCTGGTATTAAATCAAACCTCAAACTAATATCTCTGAACATTAATGGCCTTAATTCACCCATCAAAAGACATAAGCTAACAGGGTGGATCAGAAAACTGGACCCCTCAATCTGCTGTCTTCAAGAAACCCACCTCATCACTAAAGACAGACACCTCCTCAGGGTGAAAGGGTGGAAAATGATATTCCAAGCAAACACAAATACAAAAAAAGCAGGCGTAGCTATACTTATATCAGATAAAATAGACTTCAAACCAAAATTAACCAAAAAAGACAAAGAAGGCCACTTCTTACTTATCAAGGGAACAATCCAACAAGAGGACATCACAATCATCAATATTTATGCACCAAACACAGGTGCACCACAATTCATAAAGCAAAATCTACTTGGCAACAAAAAATAAATAAACACCAACACCATCATAGTCAGGGACTTCAATACTCCACTATCAACAATGGATAGATCATCCAAACAGAAAATTAATAGAGAAGTAAGAGAGCTCAACAACACCATAGAGCAAGTAGACCTAACAGACATAAACAGAACATTCCACCCAAAATCTACAGATTACACATTCTTCTCAGCAGCACATGGAACCTTCTCTAAAATAGATCATGTACTGGGCCACAAAGCCTGCCTCCATATTTTCAAGAAAATTGATGTAATTTCCTGCATGATATCAGACCACAATGCTGTAATGCTAGAAATCAACAACAAGAAGTACACTAGGAATCCCTCTACCTCCTGGAAATTGAACAACACACTTTTAAACAATAAATGGGTTGTGGATGAAATAAAGAATGAAATTGCAAAATTTCTAGAACTCAATGACAATGAGAACACATCATACCAAAATTGTGGGACACAATAAAGGAAGTCCTTAGGGGAAAAATCATAGCACTAAATGCCATCATAACAAAAACAGAAAGATCCCAAATCAATAACCTAACCATTCACCTAAAGGCATTGGAAAAGCTAGAAGAAGCCAACCCAAAAAGCCCCAGATGGAAAGAAATAATTAAAATCAGAGCAGAAATTAATGAATTGGAAACTAAGAGGACAATTAAGAAAATTGATGAAACAAAGAGCTGGTTCTTTGAAAAAATTAACAAGATTGATACACCCCTGGCCAATTTGATCAAGAGGAAAAAAGAAACACTTCAAATCAACAAAATTAGAAATGAAAAGGGAGAGATCACAACAGACATGAGCGAGATAGGTAGAGTTATTAGGACTTATTTCAAAAACCTCTACTCCATAAAACAGGAAAATATGGAGGAAATGGATGAATTCCTAGACACATACCACCTACCAAAGCTAAGCCCAGAGCAGATTAATTTCCTAAACAAACCCATCACACCCTTCGAGATAGAAGAGGTAATCAAATACCTCCCCAAAAAGAAGAGTCCAGGACCAGACAGTTTCTCAGCAGAATTCTACCAAACCTTCATGGAAGAACTGAAACCAATTCTTCTCAAACTGTGCCACACAATAGGAGAACAGGGAGAGATCCCTAACTCCTTTTATGAAGCTAGTATCACCCTAATTCCAAAACCAGGCAGGGACGCCACAAGAAAGGAAAATTATAGGCCCATTTCTCTGATGAACATAGACGCAAAGATCCTGAACAAAATTCTTGCAAACCGAATTCAACAACACATCAAAAGCATTATCCACCTGGATCAAGTAGGCTTCATCCCTGGAATGCAGGGGTGGTTCACCATACGGAAATCTGTCAATGTAATATACCACATAAACAAGCTGAAACACAAAAACCACATGATCATTTCGATAGATGCAGAAAAGGCCTTTGACAAAATACAACATCACTTCATGATCAAAACATTGGAGAGAATAGGTATGGACGGCCCATATCTCAACACAATAAAGGCTATATATAAAGCACCTAAAGCCCAAGTAATTCTTAATGGGGAGAGACTGAAGGAATTTCCATTGAGGTCAGGAACAAGGCAGGGGTGTCCACTCTCACCTCTGCTCTTCAACATAATGCTAGAAGTATTAGCTCAAGCAATAAGAGAGGAGAAAGAAATCAAAGGGATAAAAATTGGAAAGGAAGAAGTTATCTCTATTCGCAGATGACATGATTCTATACATAAGTGACCCGAGAACTTCCATCCCAAAACTCTTAAAGGTGATCAGCACCTTCAGCAAAGTAGCAGGATACAAAATCAATGCACAGAAATCAGTAGCCTTTTTGTATGCAAAGGACAAAGAGACAGAAAAAGAAATAACTAACATCGTCCCATTTTCAATTGCAACAAAGAAAATAAAATACCTTGGAATAACATTAACTAAGGAAGTGAAAGACCTATACAATGAAAACATAAAAACTCTCAAAAAAGAAATTGAGGAGGTCCTACAAAAATGTAAAGACCTCCCATGCTCCTGGATTGGTAGAATTAACATTGTGAAAATGGCAATTTTACCAAAAGCACTTTATAGATTCAATGCAATGCCAATAAAAATCCCAACTTCCTTATTCAATGAGATAGAAAAAACTATTTCAAAATTCATATGGAAAGGCAGAATGCCTCGGATATCCAAGCTCATCCTCAGCAAAAGAAACACCTCTGGAGGCATCACCATACCTGATCTAAAGCTATACTACAAAGACATTGTAATAAAAACAACATGGTACTGGCATAAAAACAGGAATATAGACCAATGGAACAGAATTGAAGACCCAGACTTTGGGTCAAGTAACTACAGCTACTTCATATTTGACAAAGGCCCTACCAATGCAGAATGGAGAAAAGACAGCATCTTCAACAAATGGTGCTGGACAAACTGGACAACCATATGTAGGAAAATGAAACTTGACCCACACATCTCTCCATGCACAAAAATTAAGTCCAAAGGGATAAAAGACCTTAATATAAAACCAGAAACTCTGCTATTACTGGAAGAAAAAATAGGAGGAACCTTCCACGATATAGGAGTGGGAAAAGATTTCCTGAACAAAACCCCAGCAGCTCAGGAAATTAAACAATCACACAACCATTGGGATCTCATGAAGCTGAAAAGCTTTTTCACTGACAAAAATGCTATAACCAAAGCCAGCAGATTACCCACAGAATGGGAGAAAATTTTCACCAGCTATACAACTGACAGAGGCCTAATTTCTAGAATCTACAAAGAACTCAAAAACCTAAACAATAAATCACCAAACAACCCACTCACAAAGTGGGGCAGAGAACTGCACAGGGAGTTCTCAGAGGAAGAAATACAAATAGCAAACACACATTTAAGAAAATGTTCAACATCCCTAATCATCAGGGAAATGCAAATTAAAACAACTATGAGATTCCACCTTACCCCAGTAAGGATGGCTAACATTAAAAAAGCAACGAAAACAAATGCTGGCGAGGCTGCGGAGAAATAGGAACAAGTCTTCACTGCTGGTGGGAATGTAAAATGGTTCAACCACTATGGACAACTATATGGAGACTATTGAAAAGGATGACCATAGACCTACCAATGGATCCAGTTATTCCCTTATTGGGCATTTACCCTAAAGGCTCCAAGCCTCAGATCAGAGACATTTGCTCAACCATGTTTATAGCTGCTCAGTTCATAATAGCAAAGAGCTGGAATCAACCCAGGTGTCCATCACTAGATGAATGGATAACAAAGATGTGGTATATCTATACTATGGAATTCTACGTAGCAGTAAGGAAAGATGAAATAAGGAAATTTGAAAAAAATGGTCAAACATAGAACAGATCATCCTCAGTGAGCTCACCCAAGCACAAAAAGATAATCGTCGCATGGTCTCATTTATCTGTCGCCCCTAACCTGATTCCACCTGACATTCAGGCACAAAACTAACCCTATCTCTATATATACCCAACTATTACCCCAATTTGATTCTCCTCCCTCAAGGTTGTAGTTTTCATGCCAGTACTACTGATACTTACTAAATAATAAATCATATTTTTCATTTAGATCTACATATAGAAAAGACTCTTTCTGAGTGTAGTTAACTAAATAGTATAATTTTTCCAGGTACATCAATTTTTTTATAAATATAAATTTTTTTATTTATATTATTCTGATTTTACATTCATAGTATTGGTTCCATTGTCCTCCTCCCTGTCCTCCAACTTTCAAAGGGACCCTCATTAATGGGGAATGTGGGTTATGCATTGTGAGGTTACTCAAGAGTTTTGGTGGGCAGGCCCCAGTCTCTGTGCATAATGCCCCAACTTGTGACTCTAACAATTTTTCCCCTTCTGCTTCATTGAGCCACATTGATTTTAGTTCTGTTTGATGAGGTTTTGGGAGCCTCTGTGTCTCTGGATATCTGGCTTACTTGGAGTTGGATGTTCTCTGTGTTTATCTCCTTCAGCTTTTTTCTGGTTTCGTGATCGCCTTGAATGCTGTATTCTTGCCCTTCCCCTGTGTTGTTCTATGGTTTCAGCTGGTGAGGTGTGGTTAGCTGATCCTCCCTTCAGGTTCATTGTCCACCTGAAAAAAGATAAGCAAATTCTCCAACGGAGAGAAAAGTTAGTACCAGATAGAAGGGATGACCATATATGTTTTGGAGGGAATTTTATATGCATTGGCTCTCTTCTAGCCCACGTTTTGGTAGAAACATCATATAGTTGTGGGAAAGCTTTACTCTAAAAATCTAGATTGTTTCTTATAAATCCCAGTACTAGAATTGGGTTACACTGTATTGTTGGTCAGGGAGGGACATGAAGTTTACAAAATAATACCGGTCACTAGAAAGGTACTTGGTTATCCATGCAAACCAAATGGGAAGAATCAACCCCTGAAGAGACCATAGGCTGCAGTCACATTACACTGAGTGATCATGATGGAACTAAGAAGGAAGTCAGCTTTCTGTCAGCAATTTTTCATACTGTGGGAAAGTAATATGTGAGCTGCCAGGGATAAAAGCCACCAACACAGGCTGGAGAAATGATTCAGCAGTTAAAGGCACTT
Organism: Orientallactaga sibirica; assembly: GCA_036365145.1. NCBI lineage: Eukaryota > Metazoa > Chordata > Mammalia > Rodentia > Dipodidae > Orientallactaga > Orientallactaga sibirica. The sequence goes on along the minus strand of JAEOAD010000385.1, from coordinate 12,037 downwards.
ACTGACCTTATAATGATAATTGGGAAGTTACAATATCTACTGTGGCATCACAATTGCTGACTGTCCCTGGGACATCACAATGTCCTTCATTGACATCAAAATACTCTTCCATGTCATCACAAATCCATATTGTTATAGGCAAATTCTCACTGGGACTCTGCAATGTGCATTGTGACATCAAAATGCCAACCTGATAATTAACAATACTCGACTGAGAAAGGGAAATTCCTCCACTGTGGTAACATGATCCTGTATATACCACTGAAAAATCTTAAAGGTACTGTACCATGCTCAAATGTATATGAAAATTCTAACCAAAACATCACATGTATCACTTGTAGCATCAAAATGTCCAACTATGAAGTCAGTTTCCCGACTGTGACATGACAATAACCTACTATAACATCAAAGTATGCAATAATGACATCATCATATAGGACTCTGATAGCACAGTACCATACTATGACATCACCATACTACTGTGGCACTGAGTAAATTGCTTTTAGCATTACGAAATGACATTTTACATACCTTTTACCCTACATGACAACATAATGACCAATTTTTTGCAACAGAGAGCCCCAATAAGATATCACATATAACATCATAGTGCCTCACTATGATCTCTCAGTACCCTCATATGATGTAACAAAACCCACTGTGACATCACAGTAGAAAACTATAACATCATAATAGCTCACTTTTACATTATGATGCCACATTGTTACATTCAATATGTCCATTGTCACTTCAAGATAACTTACTGTGACAAAAAATGTCCACTGTTCCATCACAATCCTCAAATATGATATTATATTTTCCCACTCTGATATCACAATTCCCCAAGTGAAATCACAATTCTGTATTGTCACATCACATGAAGGCCCCAATGTTCCATACCACACCCTGCTGTTACAGCAACAGGTCTTGATGTAATACCACAATGTTCCTCTATGTCAACACAAAAACCAACCATGACATTACAATTCCCCAATGACAGACATCACAAATTCCACAACTACATCTAACACTGTACATCACAATGCCCCATGGTGATATACAAATTCCTCACTGTGTCATCACAAATCACTATGGTGACTTCACAAAACCCAAAATTGATATCACAATGTACCATTGTGACCACTGAATACCCTAGAGTGGAAAATGATCACTGATTATAGTTGCTCTGGTGAGTGCTGAGTTTCAGTTGGGCAGATGAGTCATTTCAGGAGATGGATTTTGTGATTGCCTCATAGGTGAATGTGGGCAAATGAAAAGGAAGTGTACATGTAAAGATGTATTAGGTGATTAATATTGGGTTTTATGTGTTTTTGCATTACCATGCTACCTAGATAGACAGTCCAGGTGGGCTGGTCCTGGGGTCCTCCCTCCAAATCTACAAACCAATCAGGTCTTCCACTTGCATACCTAAATATGGCAAAGGAATACATTTTCTATACTATAAAGGCTGCAGTCTTCTTCCTGTCACTCTCCCTGGATTCTCTCTCTGCCTGCCTCTCCTAGCTCAGGCCAGAGGAATAAATGTGAGTCTGGCCTCTGCCCTCACCCAGCCTGGAGAATGCAATACTCTTTCTTGGTTTGGAGCCACTTTTTTGCTTGCCTCTACTTTTTAGTGTGGGATAATTTCTCAACTTAATTATGCATATTATTTTCTTCTGGTCACTAAATCTACCATGCGTCTATTTCCCTTACATTAGAGAACTCCAAAGTAGATGCTTTCTAACTCTAAACCTGCTTCCTGTGTCTCTAAATTTGGGATAACCATAGGCTCAACTCTCCTTCCTCCTTACTATTTCTTATCTAAATTTCTTGGTCTCTACTCTGATAGTTTCACTCTGTTATTCTTCCTTAAGCTCCCACCATTTTCCCTCCTAACTTTCTTTCATGGGGAAACATAAGGTGGATATTATGTGTGTTTCTTCTAAGTATCCCTACACAAGCTCCTACTATGTATTCTCCATGTGCTTGTGCCTCTACTCCACTCTTTTCTTGAAAGCCTCAGTTTCTCTGAAATGGGCTCTATGAACTCCCCTCCATTTGTTTGTGGCTCTATACCACTCTTTAACATGAAAAATTCAATTTTTCTTAAATGATAAACTATACAGTGTTTTACACATGACAGCATGTTTCCTACTTCCCATGTGATTATAACTAGGCTCTAGCCTTCTTTGGAGATGCCAGTATCACTTAAATAAGCCCTACAATTTGTAATTTCTCCCTCAATAAACTGAATAATTCATAATTTATGCTGCTTGAGTTTGTTTTTATCCATTCTTTGTTATTAATAGAACAGGATCCAAAATTTAAGTTCATAAACTTGTGGCACACCTCAAGAGACCCCACACACACACCACTCTCAAATTTGAAATCCACTATGCATAATTTAACTATGGACATCTTTAGGAGGCAAAATGTCCTAATAGTATTTCCCAGTCTTTTGCATGCTGAACTCATGATACACATTATCATTAAAGTTGGAATGCACGTGAGTGCAAACTACAAGGTGATATTGGAATGCAGGCTAAGACAGGGATGGTTCGTACAACCCACCAGGGCACACCTCTTAATGACTGAACCTCAACACTCTCTCATACTGAGAAGCAGCTCTTCTCCCAATGACTCTTGGGAAACAAGTGACCTCAAACCATAGCCACTGATACTGGGCAATATTTAAAATAGTCACAGACACACACACACACACTATTACTAACCTATGTTAACAAATATGTAACCAAGATGCAAGATTTCCTTCATGACAGTTTCACTTCTATACAAACTATATATGATTGTCAGCCAATTAAAGAACAAATGTAAGCAATGAGATCATTTTAATAAAGAATTTCATTCCTCATGTTTTCAATATATTAGTAATGAACATTTCTCCGTGAGGAAAGTACAAGAATATAACAACAATGAAAGAAGCAAAGACCTCACATCATCTCATATCATCTTCTTCCTCAATAGATATCATTATCTTTTTTTTTTTTTTTAATTTTGGTTTTTCGAGGTGGGGGTCTCATTCTGGCCCAGGCATAACTTGAAATCCACTATGAAGTCCAGGGTGGCCTCTAACACAGAACAATCCACATACCTCAGCATCATAAGTGCTGAGATTAAAAGCATGTGCCATCATGCCCAGCGATATCATTGTCTTTATCATCCTACAAACACCTTGAGAGACTGAACCCAATTTGAGGTTCATGGATAGGTCATGTCCCTATGTGTAGCATTATTCTTTTTATCAATCATTGTCTTTCTGATATATGACTTGATTTGTCTAAGTAATTCATGTTAAACTGCTCCTATTGTACATAACCCTCATTGGGAACAAAAGAAACTCACTTAATTGGGAATGCAAAAACAAATTTTGTTTAAAAAGTAATGCTATGATGTGTTTAGTCTATGTAGTAACCTTAGTTTAAATTTTAATGAAAGATATAAGTTCAAGAATTGGTTTTATACATGATCTTGTGAAGAGAATTTCTATTTGGTAGTAGTAAAATAATGTAGCACTTGGGGACAAAGATACAGCCCAATAGCCCAGCACTGGAGGCCAAAATTGAAAAGACTTCCACAGCCACCATGAATTTCCCTTTGCTACTTTGATAGACAGGGAGGAAGGTGACCCACACACTGCAGAACACCAGCATGCTGAAGGTCAGGAACTTGGCTTCATTGAACGTGTCAGGTAGGTTCCTGGCTACAAAAGCCACAATGAAGCTCACTATGGCCAGAGACCCCAGGTATCCCAGGACACAGTAGAAGGCAATGGCTGAGCCCTTATTACAGATGATGATGATGTGTCCATGTTCAGAGTGTGAATCTGTGTCAATAAAGGGAGGAGAGGTCCCCATCCACACAGCACAGAGAATAATTTGGACCAAGGTGCAGGAAGGAATGATGAAGTTAGGTGCCCCTGATACCAGTAGCCTCCTCATTCTTCTTCCTGGAGTGGTGACCTTAAAGGCCAGGACCACAGTAACTGTTTTGGCCAAGACAGTGGACACAGCTACAGTGAAGAGAACTCCAAATGTGATCTGCTGCAGCATGCAAGTGGTGGTGTTGGGACGTCCAATGAAGAGCAAGGAGCAGAGGAAACAGCAGTTGAGGGAGAAGAGCAGGATGTAGCTGAGGGTTCGGTTATTGGCCTTCACTATAGGAGTGTCTTGGTGCTTCAAAAACAGCCCAAGGACAAAAGATGTGAATGCAGAGAAGCCCAGGGCCAGGCAGGCCAGAGCCATCCCCAAGGCATCTTCATAAGCCAGATAGGTCACAGATTTCTGCAGGCAGTAGGTTTGTTCAACATTGGCATACTGATCATCTGGACACCTCACACACTGCTCCATGTCTGAGGTAGAGAGCAAAGACTCATCAGTACAGCTTCATTTTTCATGTGTGACTGATGCCTCACATAAGTATGTTATAAAGTATAAGCATGTTAGAAAACTGTTCATTCTTTGTTGGCATTGACAGAAAGACAAGTGGATTATCCTGAAGACATGGCTCAAAATTAATTGATCTTTCATATATGGTGAAGGACAGCTAGGAACCATTGTTATTTTCTATTATCTCACATATATGAATTATTTTAATTATCTTAATACTCCTTGTGTCACCATATTCAGAGTCATAATAAAAGTCTTCCACTCCTTGGTGAAATGACTCACACCTTAAATCACTCACTTGGATGGCAGAGGTTGGAAGATAACTGAGAGCTTGAGACCAGCCTGGAGTTAACAGAGTGATTTCCATGTCAGTGTGGGCCAGAATGAATTCTTGCCTCAAAATAAAAGGGAATGGGGGGAGGGGAGGGAAATATCATGGGTTTTTTTGTATTTAAGTACAGAAGTTGTCAATAAAAAAATAGAAAAATAGCTTAAACAGGATAATTCATAAATTCTAAATGTAATATATACTATTATAAAGACTGTACATTACAAGGTTAGTGTGAAAGCTGATATAGTCTACTCTCTGACTCTGGCTGAAGCTCTGTGATGTGTATTCACAGTAGAGACATTCAAATCTTCCACCTTTATCTTGTTATGTGATAGTAATTTTATGAATGAAAATGGAAACCAGTACATAATTTTCACCAAAAGCTGTACACCATCACATTGGAGCAGGGTTTTGCAAGTTAATTTTGAGAGGACATGGATAGTAACTATGCATTTTATACCTCCATAATCTTTTGTCTTGGTAATTTACTCAAGACCTTACTGAGAAAGTATCATGAGAAAATCAGTTACCAAATTCCCAAGGAATGAAGATGACATGGGGTGAGACAAGAAAGTAGTTTCAGTTCTGACAATGACATATGTTAATATTTAATTTTAAATACCTTTCTTCATAATATAAATATGAAGAATATCTTTTTATTTTGAATATGAACAATGATGAAGCTATCTTTATTTCTTTTGTTGTATGCATGTGCATGTATATGTTTTGTGTGTGTGTGCATGCATGAACAAACACTTGTATGTGTGTTTTACATGTTTCTTTCTGTATGTGCAGGGACCTGTGTGTGTATAGGAACTTGGAAGCTAGAGTCCAGCATTGGGTGGCCTTCTCAACTGCTGTCCACCTTATTCTTGAGATAGGGCACATTCCTTTATGTGGAGCTCAACAATTTGGCTAAACTAGTTAGACACCAAATCCTAGGGTCCTACTATTTTCACCTCTCCAGTGTTGCCACCACATTTGTCTGTTTATTGGCTGTGGAGATCTGAACACTGGTTTTCCTGTTTGGTGGCAAATATTTTACCAAGTAAACCACCAACTCAGTCCAAAGATAGCAGTTGATACCACTTATCCAAATGTTCTTTAGGTTTTTTAATCCTGTTAACTAAATTTGTAGGCATGTGTAAACATTTAGAAAGTATACCATAATTTTGTATAGCATAGATGGCAACCAATGTTGTCAGTTTCTTTCTCACATAAAAGATGTCCAGTTTACATAAGTCTCCTTACAATGCAACTGTCCAGACAGAAATGGGCCTCAATATCCATGACCTTGCAGTGCCTAATAAATTCTAAATGTAATATATACTATTATAAAGACTGTACATTCCAAGGTTAGTGTGAAAGCTGATATAGTCTACTCTCTGACTCTGGCTGAAGCTCTGTGATGTGTATTCACAGTAGAAACATTCAAATCTTCCACCTTTATCTTGTTATGTGATAGTAATTTTATGAATGAAAATGGAAACCAGTACATAATTTTCACCAAAAGCTGTGCACCATCACATTGGAGCAGGGTTTTGCAAATTAATTTTGAGAGGACATGGATAGTAACTATGCATTTTATACCTCCATAATCTTTTGTCTTGGTAATTTACTCAAGACCTTACTGAGAAAGTATCATGAGAAAATCAGTTACCAAATTCCCAAGGAATGAAGATGACATAGGGTGAGACAAGGAAGAAGTTCGAGTTTTGGGTATGACATATGTTAATATTTAATTTTAAATACCTTTCTTCATAAGATAAATATGAAGAATATCTTTTTATTTTGAATATGTACAATGATGAAGCTATCTTTATTTCTTTTGTTGTATGCATGTGCATGTATATGTTTTGTGTGTGTGTGCATGCATGTACAAACACTTGTATGTGTGTTTTACATGTTTCTTTCTGTATGTGCATGGACCTGTGTGTGTATAGGAACTTGGAAGATAGAGTCCAGCATTGGGTAGCCTTCTCAACTGCTGTCCACCTTATTCTTGAGATAGGGCACATTACTTTATGTGGAGCTCAACAATTTGGCTAAACTAGACACCAAATCTAGTGTCTTACTATTTTCACCTCTCCAGTGTTGCCACCACATTTGTCTGTTTACTGGCTGTGCAGATCTGAACACTGGTTTTCCTGTTTGGTGGCAAATATTTTACCAAGTAAACCACCTACTCAGTCCAAAGATAGCTGTTGATACCACTTATCCAAATGTTCTTTAGGTTTTTTAATCCTGTTAACTAAATTTGTAGGCATCTGTAAACATTTAGAAAGTATACCATAATTTTGTATAGCATAGATGGCAACCAATGTTGTCAATTTCTTTCTCACATAAAAGATGTCCAGTTTACATAAGTCTCCTTACAATGCAACTGTCCAGACAGAAATTGGCCTCAATATCCATGATCTTGCAGTGCCTAACAATACCTTCGCAAGACCCTCATAATAGGAGAAAAAGATGATGACATCAAATTAAAAGAGAGACTAATGGAGAGAGAGGGGGATATGATGGAGAATGGAGTTCTGAAGGGGAATGGGGGGAGGGGAGGGAAATATCATGGTTTATTGTCTGTAAGTATAGAAGTTGTCAATAAAAAAATTTAAAAAATAAATAAATAAATAAAAGATGTCGAGTGAGTAGAAATTGAAAACAAATGGTAAACTAGTATATATCAACTACTAAATCACATACCTAGTCATTTCATTTGGATTGTATATTCAACATGATCATATCATTTGAATAACTGCAATTTAATGATTTCCTTAATAATATTGTCCACTGGCATTCAAAGATTTTTCTTTTTGTCTCATTTCAAGTTCTGACATTGTATCTACATCAATAACAACTTCATCATCAAATCATATAGAACAGTATGAAAACATGCTCTGGCTATGCAGCCTGTTACAAGGGGGGGGCGGGGAGTCATTAACAGTGTTACCCAGTAGTAGGCACTGTAGGTTTTATGCCTGGCTATCTAGACAAAATAAACCAACTGGTACCATAGTGGCATGCTTTTTTTGTGAGAATTAAATGCTGTATGAAAAGATGTGAGCCCAGCCTTGAGGGAAAGAATTCATGTCTGACACTCAAAAGCTAATCAAAGGCCTCTATCTGTGGAGGTCATAAGCCATAGGGGGGAAAATACTCATGTTGTCAGGTTAAATGGATACATGTTTATGCCCATATGTTAATGCTACTCTCAGTTTCAGTTAGTGAAGCTTCCATTTTAGATTGTGAGGACCAGTACAAAGAATTACAACTCAGCAAAGTTCTGAGAAGAGAGAGTGGAATGTTCAGTATTAAGTAAGACATTTATATCTCACCCTCCAAGTTCAGGGACCAGAAAATGTGGTGGGAAAGAAATAATAGCCAAGGAAGGGAAGGAGTGCTTTGCAATACTGTCTTCCAAAAACAAGATGGCCATGGTATTTATTTATTTATTTTTTATTTTACTTTTTATTTTTTCATTAGTTAAGAACATACAACAACTCATATTGGTACCTTCCTTTCTTCATCCCTGCCCCACCTCCAAAGAGACCCTCCTCATTGGGGATGCAGGTCATCCCCATGGGGATTGTGGGTCACGTATTGTGGGAGCAGCCATAAGTTATGGGGAAGTGGCAATGTGTCTGGGCATCATGTCCCAGATTGTGGCTCTAATAATCTTTCCACCCCTTCTTCAATGAAATTCAGTAATGGTATTTATTACCTCATAGTGACTGACACTACCTACACAAGCCCTGCACAAAGAAGGATAAATGATGACATCCAAACAAAAGAGAGCCTAGTTTGTAAGAAAAGGGATTCAGTGGAGGGAGGAACCAGGAAGAGAAAAGGAAGGATGGTGTGAGGAAATTAGAATTTTGGAAAATGGTGTTTATGTACAAATGTTGTTAATAAAAAGCTTAAAAACATATTTTGAAATGAAAATAATTGAGTTAAAACATTCACCTATTTCTAATTGTAATATTAATGATTTTCACTTGTAACTCCCCTAGCACACAAGATGTCTCCAAAATCCTCTCCCATCACAAACCTGTATGATTTAAACATTGGCATCACCTCATGGGTTGTATGCACATTCATGATAGTCTCTGATTGGTCCGTCTTCATTTTCCATCTCTGTACTTTTCCCTCCATCCCTTTTGGGAATTAAATATAACAGGAAATACACCCATCCATGGTCATGCTGTACTGGGTGCATGACAGTGCAAATACACAAAGTCTGTACAAGTACTCTTTGGCAGGAACCTGCTTGAAATGGGATGAGTGAGGAAGTGGAGGACTCAGGTGTGGAGCTGACCTTGGGCAGAATAAAAACTGATAAAAATATGTACAAAAATACCATGTGTACAATTCCCCTCTGGAGATACATAATGTTTAGTTCTTAAAATGATTTTCTTGAGAAAATACTCTCAGCAATTGATCTAGAATCAGTTTAAGTGAAAACAATGGGTTGAAGTAATAGGATGTGTGTTTCCACTGTAATTCAATAATTTATCCTCTTAAATGTAGGTAAAAGTATATAGCTTTAATCCAGAAGGTACATATGAATGACATTTAAGTGGAAACCTTCAATTTTTGTTTCTTTCCATCAAAGTTTTTGGTGTTCTGTACCAGAACCATATTGTAGGTTTAAATGAACTTCACATGTTTGTGTTTTGTTTCAAATTGTTTGTTATATATTAAAAAAAAAAAAACTTCACTGCAAAATGCTCATGGGAAAAGAATGAAAAGAAATTCAGACTTTTCAAGAAATGTATACCTCTTACATTTAATAAAAGTTTTAAATATACATAGTAGCCTACCAGACAATTCTACCTTTTCCCATTCCTGCTTCTCCCTGTTAGATGAACCCATGGTAAGAGTTCTTCTGATTTCTGCAAATTTTCCAAAAGTAAAAATTTTAAAATAATATAACCTCTCACTCTGTAGCAACTGCGGGGCTTATACATTGCAGATCATTTCTGTACAAATATCACAAGTAAAATAATGCATATTTAAGGGAAATGTTATATATACTTTTCACACAGAACTACATAGGATTTTGTTTAAACAATCAGTTCAGTAACAGCGTGTGTATACTTTAAGGGGCAATACATACATAAGCAATGCATAAATTCAATGATAAGTAAGTAAGACAGAAAAGATTTCTCTCGCTCTCATTTCCTTTTCCTTTTCTTTTTCTTTTTCTTCTTCTTTTTTTTTTTGTTGTTATTGTTGTATTTTCAAGGTGTGGTTTCATTCTAGCTCAGGCTAACTTGGAATTCACTACGTAGTCTTAGGGAGGCCTCCAACTCACAGTGATCCTCCTACCTCTGCCTCTGGAGTGCTGGGACTAAAGGTGTGTGCCAACAATCCCAGCTGACTTTTTCTCTTGAATTTCCTTATGGGATACTTGAAAATTCTCGTGTTCTTAAAAGAAGGTAAACAATCTGAGGGTTTTTTTTTTTTTTGTTTGTTTTTTCACATGCAGTTACCTGTCTCATTTGATATCTCATTTTTGGGGCACCGACTGCAATGGAAACAGCAGGCTGCTCGTCCCTTCCTGATGTGATTTCTTGAACCCAGGATGGCATGACACACTGCACACTGAAGGCAGGATCTGAGGAATTGAGATATGTGTCAGTGAAAGGAATGTAAGATACTCCTCACACAACAAACAATTTTAGAACATTGGAACATGAAAATTTTATTTTGAGTGCTTGATGATCATAGTAATTTAGCTATATTGTATAAAGTCCTTATATAAACCTATGGAAACAAATTCATGAAAATTATATTTTTGTCAAATATTTTAAAATTTACAAATTATATTGAGGAATCAATGTATGATAAGGAGACACACATTACACAAGAGCATGGTTATTAATGTCTAGTGTAAAGCACTACCACAGGCCAACCCACCTGTCTAATTCCTGTGGCCCACTCTGGCATGTCATCAGATAAATACAACTGCTGACCATGTGGAAAATGTGGGGAAAACTGTCCTATTTTCAACTTCAGTTCAAGACTATCTGGGAAATTCCAAATGTTGAAGATATCATACTCATCATTTACTTGTCCATTCTGGTTCATATTCACTACATCTCCACTAGGGTTAATAAATTGGATGTTCTTCAGAAAAGCAGGTACCTAAAAGATATGCATCATTCTATGAATAGAAATGCACATGCCATGTCTGAATGCAAGATATAGGTAATGCCCTTTATTTTTATAGTCCTTCCCTACAATGCAAATTCATTGCTGATAACCAACTGGTAAAATACATGACATTAGACAGGTCATTTAAAAATAACTTTATGGTTTTATAATATTAGTTTCCTAGCTGGGTGTGGTGGTGCATGCCTTCCATCCCAGCATGCAGGAAGCTGAGAAAGGAGTATCACTGTGAGTTCAAGGCCACCCTGAGATTACATTGTAAATTCCAGGTCACCTGGGGCTTAGAGTAAAAACCTACCTTGAAAATCCAAAGAAAAAAAGAAGATTATATTAGTTGGTTTTACAGAAACTGACAACACAATGGCTAAGCAGGTAATAGGTAGACTATGCACTGTGATAAATCAATATCTATGTCCTGTCTGGTTGCTTTTAGAACATCAAACATGAAAATGAAATGGGAACACCTTTAGGTTTAGAGGAACTACTTTTATGCTATTTATGGAAACTCTCTCTCAGATTCCTGAAGCCAAGCATGGTAACACACACCTTTAGTCCCAGTGAGAGGGAGTCAGGTAGCTTTGTTCAGCAGCTAGTGTAACTGGGCTCCTGAAAGTAAGAAGCAGGAATGTCTTTGGGCTTGCAGTCTCCACTTTGCTAGAGATCAAAGTATGATCTGGTTTCTTATCTTTTCCTTGGATATGTTTTTCAGTATGCATCCTGGACCCTCCTGGGTGTGAGGTCTCTCCTAGGATATAAATCTAGTCCTAATGTTGTAGCTGGTCAAGTTCACCCCTAGAACTTGGTGTCATGCTAGTCTCTTCCTGAGACAGCCCATAGCCCAGACCAATCACTGTCTATCTGGGTCACCTAAGACAGAACATAAGGCCCACGAATAAGGTTATAAATAGATTCATGTGAGAACTCAAGCCTCTTTTTTGTTGGTGGTCCATTTATCACTTATGTTGAATTTCTCCTTGGGTTGGCCTGCCTGGGCTGGGCTGGGCTTAGGGGAGAACCCCTAACCCAACTTTCCACATGGGCTCTTTACCTCCTCTTCCTCTCCACATGGCAGGAGCTCATTGTATTTTCCTTTCTGTCCTCTCTATGGTTTCCCAGGCCCATCACA
>JAEOAD010002053.1:0-50231 GCA_036365145.1 Orientallactaga sibirica | reverse complement strand
AAAGGTCAACACATGCCTGGCACAGAGGAATCATCCATTCCTTATGTAAAGGTAAACACCTACATTGCACACAGAGAACATCCATTACTTTTGTAAAGGTAAACACCTGCATTGATCAGAGGGATCTTTCATTGCTTCGTTAATAGTAAACACCTGTAAGGCACAGAGGGATCATCCATTCCTAAGACAAATATAAAAGCCTGCAATGCACAGAGGCATCATTCATTCTTTGGTAAAGCTAAAAACCTGCATTGCACAGAGGGATCATCCATTCCTTACATAACGTTAAACACCAGCATTGAACAGACAAATCATCCATTCTTTATGTAATGGTCAACAACTGCATTGCACAGAGGGATCATCCATTCCATATGTAAAGGTCAACACCTTCCTGGCACAGAGGTATCATCCATTCCTTATGTAAAGGTAAACACCTACATTGCACACAGAGAACATCCATTCCTTTTGTATAGGTAAACACCTGCATTGAACAGAGGGATCTTTCATTCCTTAGTTAATAGTAAACACCTGAAAGGCACAGAGGGATCATCCATTCCTAATACAAATATAAACGCCTGAAATTCACAGAAGCATCATCCATTCTTTGGTAAAGCTAAAAAACTGCATTTCACAGAGGGATCATCCATTCCTTACATAACTGTAAACACCTGCATTGAACAGAGGGATCATCCATTCCTTAGATAAGGGTAAGCACCTGCATTGAATAGAGGGATCATCCATTCCTTAGGTAAATCTAAACACCTGACTTGCACAGAGGAATCATCTATTCCTTAGGTAAAGATCAAAACATGCATTTCACAGAGGGATCATGCCATTCCATAGGTAAAGTTAAACATCTGCATTGCACAGAAGGATCATCCATTACTTAGGTAAAAGTAAACACCTGCATTGCACAGATGGATCATCCATTCCTTAGGTAATGGGAAACACCTTCATTGAACTGAGGGATCATCCATTCCTTCCATAACAGTAAACACCTGCCTTGAAGAGAGGGATCATCTATTCCTTAGGTAAAGATCAACACCTGCATTGCACAGAGGGATCATCGATTCCTTAAGTAAAGTTCAACATGTTCATTGAATAGAAGGTCATTCATTCCTTAGGTAAAGGACAACACCTGCATTGCACAGAGAGATCTTCCATTCGTTACGTAAAGATAAACACCTCCATTGCATGGAGGAACAACCTTTCCTTAGGTAAAGTTAAACACGAGCATTGAACATAGGCATCTTCCATTCCTTAGGTAATAATAAACACCTGCAATGCACGGAGGGATCATCCCATTCCTTACATAAAAATAAACACCTGCGCTGGGCGTGGTGGCGCACGCCTTTAATCCCAGCACTCGGGAGGCAGAGGTAGGAGGAACGCCGAGAGTTCGAGGCCACCCTGAGACTGCATAGATAATTCCAGGTCAGCCTGGGCCAGAGTGAAACACTACCTTGAAAAACAAAAAATAAATAAATAAATAAAATAAACTCCTGCAATGAACAGAGGGATCCTCCATTCCTTAGGGAAAGGTAAACACCTGAGTTGCACAGACGGATCATCCATTCCTTATGTAAAGGTCAACACCTGCATTTTACAGAGTGATCATTCATTCCTTAGGTTAAGGTAAAGAACTGCATTGCACAGACAGTTCATAAATTCCTTAGGTGAAGGTCAACACCCGCCTGGCCAAGAAGGATCATCCATTTCTGATGTAAAGGTAACACCTGCATTTCACGCAGGGAAGATCCATTCCTTTGGTAAAGGTAAAAACCTGCATTGAACAGAGGGATCTTCCATTCCTTAACTAATACTAAACACCTGAAATGCACAGAGGGCTCATCCATTCCTTAGGTAATGGTAAAAGCCTGCATTGCACAGAGGGATCATCCATTACTTAGGGAAAGGTAGAAACCTGCGTTGAACAAAGGGATAATCCTTCTTCGGGTAAAGGTAAGCACCTGCGTTAAACAGAGGTATCATCCATTCCTTAGACAAAGGTAAACACCTGCATTGAACAGAGGGATAATCCATTACTTAGATAACCGTAATCACCTGCATTGAACAGAGGGATCATATATGCCTAAGGTAAAGATCAACACCTGCATTGTGCACTGGGATCATCCCATTCATTAGGTAAAGGTAAACACTTGCATTGCACTGAGGAATCATCCATTCCTCAGGTAAATGTAAACACCAGCATTGAACATAGGCATCTCCCATTCCTTAGGTAATAGTAAACACCTGCAATGCACAGAGGGATCATCCCACTCCTTACATGAACGTAAACAACTGCATTGAAGAAAGGGATCATCCATTCCTTAGATAATGGTAAACACCTGGATTGAACAGAGGGATCACCTATTCCTTAGGTATAGATCCACACCTCCATTACACAGGGAGATGATCCCATTCCTTAGGTAAAGCTAAACACCTGCATTGCACAGAGGGATGGTCAATTCCTTAGGTAAAGGCAAAAACCTACATTGGACAGAGGGATTATACATTCCTTAGATAACGGTAAACATCTGCATTGAACAGAGGGATCACCTATTCCTTAGGTAAAGATCAACACCTGCATTGCCCAGAGGGATCATCCATTCCTTATCTAAAGGTAAACACCTGCATTGCACAGAGGGATCACCCATTCCTAGGGTAATGGTAAACACCTGCATTGAACAAAGTGATGATCCATTCCTTAAATTATGGTAAACACCTGCATTGAACAGAGGGATCATCCATTCCTTAGGTACCTGTAAGCACCTTAATTGAACAGAGGAATCATCTATTCCTTAGGTAAAGGTAAACACAAGCATTGAACAGAGGCATCATCCATTCCTTAGGTAAAGATAAACACCTTCCTTAAACAGAGGGATCACCCATTCCATAGGTAAAGGTCAACACCTGCACTACACAGAGGGAACATCCATTCCTTAGGTAAAAGACATCACCTGCATTGCACAGAGGGATCATCCATTCCTTAGGTAAAGGTCAACACCTGCATTGTACAGAGGGGTCATCCATTCCTGAAGTAAAGTTCAACACCTGTCTGGCCCAGAGGGATCACTCATAATTTATGTAATGGTACCACCTGCATTGCACACAGGGAAAATCCATTCTTTGGAAAGGTGCACACATGCACTGAACAGAGGGATCTTCCATTCCTTAGGTTATTGTAAACACCTGCAATGCACAGAGGGATTATCCATTCCTAAGTTAAATGTGAACACCTGCAATGTACAGAGAGATATTCCATTCCTTAGGTAATTGTAAACACTTGCAATTCACAGAGGGAAAATCCATTCCTTAGGTAAGGGTAAACACCTGCATTGTACAGAGGGATCATCCTTTCCTTAAGTAAAGGTAGAAAGCTGCGTTTAACAGAGGGATCATCCTTCTTTAGGTGAAGGTAGACATCTGCGTTGAACAGAGGTATCATCCATTCCTTAGGTAAAGGTAAACACCTGCATTGAACAGAGGGACTATCGATTGCTTAGATAACAATAAACACCAACGTAGAACAGAGGGATCATCCTTCTTTAGGTAAAGGTAGACACCTGCTTTGAACAGAGGGATCATCCCATTCCTTAGGTAAAGGACAACACCTGCATTGTCCAGAGGGTTCATCCATTCCTTAGGAAAAGGAAAACACCTGCATTGCAGAGAGGAATCATCCATTCCTTATGTAATGGTAAACACCTGCATTGAAGAGATGGATCACCAATTCCTTAGATAATGGTAAACACCTGTATTGAACAGATGGATCTTCCATTCCTGAGATAACGGTGAGCACCGGCATTGCACAGAGCGATCATCCATTCCTTATGTAATGGTAAACACCTGCATTGAATAGAGGGATCACCCATTCCAGAAATAATGGTAAACACCTGCATTGAAGAGAGGGCTCATTTATTCCTTATAACAGTAAACACCTGCATTGATCAGAGGGATCATCTATTCCTTAGTTAAAATTCAACACCTGCACTTTAGAGAGGGATCATCCCATTACTTAGGTAAACGTAAACACCTGCCTTACACGGAGGGATCATCCATTCCTTACGTAACTGTAAAAACCTGCTTTGAACAGAGGGATCATTCCTTAGATAATGGTAAACACCTGTGTTGAACAGAGAGATCACCTATTCCTTAGTTAAAGATCAACAACTGCTTTGCACAGAGGTATCATGCCATTCCTTAGGTAAAGGTAAACATCTGTAATGCACCGAGTGATAATCCATTCCTTAGGTAAGGGTAAACACCTGCATTGCACAGAGGGATCATCCATTCCTTAAGTAAAGGTAGAAACCTTCCTTGAACAGTGGGATCATCCTTCTTCAGGTAAAGGTCAACACCTCCGTTGGACAGAGGCTTCATCCATTCCTTAGAAAACGGTAAACACCTGCATTGAACAGAGGGATCATACATTCTTTGGTAAAGATCAACACCTCTATTGCACAGAGGGTTCATCCATTACTTGGATAAATGTCAACACCTGCATTGCACAGAAGGATCGTCCATTACTTATGTAAAGGACAACATCTTCATTGCACAGAGGTATCTTCCACTCATTAGGTAAAGATAAACACCTCCATAGCACAGAGGAATCATCCTTTCCATAGGTAACTGTAAACACCTGCATTGAACAGAGGGGTCATCCATTCCTTAGATGTCAGTAAACACCTGCATTGATAGACGGCACATCTATTCCTTAGTTAAAGATGAAAACCTGCATTGCACAGTCGTATCATCCCAATCCTTAGGTAAAGGTAAACACCTGCATTGCACAGAGGGCTCACCCATTCCTTAGGTAACTGTGAGCACCTGCATTGAACAGAGGGGTCATCCATTCCTAAGATGTCAGTAAACCCCTTGCCTTGAAAAGAGGGCTCATCTATTCCTTAGGTAAAGTTCAACACCTGCATTTCACAGATGATTCATCCATTCCTTGGGTAAAAGTAAACACCTGCATTGTACAGAGGGATGATCCATTCCTTAGGTAAAGGTAAACACCTGCATAACACAGAGGGATCATTCACTCCTTAGGTAAGTGTAAAGACCTGCATTAAACAGAGGGGTCATCCATTCTTTAGATGTCAGTAAACACCTGCATTGAAAATAGGGCTCATTTATTCCTTAAAGATGAACAACTACATTGCACACAGGGGTCATCCATTCCTTAGGTAACTATAAACACCTGCATTGAACAGAGGGATCATCAATTACTTAGAAAATGGTAAAAACCGGCATTGCACAGAGGGATCTTCACATTTCTTTGGTAAAGGTATACACCTGCTTTGCACACAGGGAACATCTATTCTTTTGGTAAAGGTAAACACCTGCATTGAACATAGGGATCTTCCATTAATGAGGTAATAGTAAATGCCAGCAATGCTCAGAAGGATCATCCGTTCATAAGATAAAAGTAAACACCTGCAATTCACACAGGGATCATCCATTCCATTGGTAAGGGTAAATCCCTGCATTGCACAGAGGGATGGTCCATTCCGTAAGTAAGGTATAAACCTGGGTTGAAAAGAGGGATCATCCTCCCTTAGGTAAAGGTAAACACCTGCGTTGAACAGAAGTATCATCCATTCCTTATGTAAAGGTAAACACCTGCACTGAACAGAGGGAACATCTATTCCTTAGTTAAATATCAACACCAGCATTGCACAGAAGGATCATCCCATTCCTTAAGTAAAGGTAAACACCTGCAATGCACAGAGGGATCATCCATTCCTTAAGTAAAGATAAACACCTGTATGCACAGAGGGATCATCCATTCCTTAGATATCAGCAAAAACCTGCATTGAAAAGAGGGTTCATCAATTCTTTAGGTAAAATAAACACCTGCATTGCAAAGTCAGATCATCCATTACTTAGGTAACTGTAAACATCTGCATTGAACAGAGGGATCATCAATTATTTAGATAACGATAAACACCTGCATTGACCAGAGGGCTCATCTATTCCTTAGGTAAATATCAACACCTGCATTGCACAGAGGGATCATCCATTCCTTAGGTAACTGAAAACCCCTGCATTGAACAGAGGGGTCATCCATTCCTTAGATGTCAGTAAACACCTGCATTGAAAAGAGGGCTCATCTATTCCTTAGGTAAAGATCACACCTGCATTGCATAGAGGGCTCATCCATTCCTTTGGTAATTGTAAACACCTGCATTGAACAGAGGGGTCATACATTCCTTAGATGTCAGTAAACTCCTGCATTGAAAAGAGGGCTCATGTATTCCTTAGTTAAGATCAACACCTGCATTGCACAGAGGGATCATCTATTCCTTAGGCAAAGGTAAACACTTGCATTGCACAGAGGGATCATCCATTACTTAGGTAAGTGTAAACACCTGCATTGAACAGAGGTGTCATCCATTCCTTACATGTCAGTAAACACCTGCATTTAAAAGAGGGCTCATCTATTCCTTAGTTAAACATGAACACCTGCATTGCAAAGAGGGATCATCAATTCCTTAGGTAACTGTAATCACCTGCATTGACCAGAGTTATCATCCATCACTTAGGTAACTGTAATCACCTGCATTGAACAGAGAGATCATCCATTACTTAGATAAAGGTAAAGACCTGCATTGCACAGAGGGATCATCCCATTCATTAGGTAAAGTTATATACCTGCATTGCACACAGAGAACATGCATTCCTTTGGTAGAGGTAATCACCTGCATTGAACAGAGTGAACTTCCATTCATTAGGTAATAGAAACACCAGCAATGCACAGAAGGGTCATCCATTCCTAAGTTAAAAGTAAACACCTGCAATTCACACAGGGATCATCCATTCCTTAGGTAAAGTTAAACACCTGCAATGCACAGAGAGATCATCCATTCCATTGGTGAGGGTAAACACCTGCATTGCACAGAAGGGTCATCATTTCTTAATTAAAGGTAGAAACCTGGGTTGAACAGACGGATCATCATTCTTTAGGTAAAGGTAAATAGCTGCGTTGAACAGAAGTATCATCCATTCCTTATGTAAAGGTGAACACCTGCATTGAACAGAGGGGTCATCCATTTCTTAGATAACGGTCAACACCTGCATTTAAGAGAGAGATAATCTATTCCTTAGTTAAACATCAATGCCTGCATTGCACAGAGGGATCATCCCATTCCTTAGGTAAAGGTAAGCACCTGCATTGCACAGAAGGATCATCCATTCTTTAGGTATCAGTAAACACCTGCATTGAAGAGAGGGCTCATCTATTCCTTAGGTGAAAGTAAACAACTACATTGCAAAGTCGGATCATCCATTCCTTCGGTAAGTGTAAACCTCTGCATTGAACAGAGGGATCATGCATTCATTAGATAACGGGAAACACTTGCATTGAACCGAGGGCCCATATATTCTTTAGATTATGTCAACACCTGCATTGCACAGATTGATCATCCATTCCTTAGGTAACTGTAAACACCTGCATTGAACATAGGGATTATCCATTCTTTAGATAACTGTAAACACCTGCATTGCACAGATGGATCATCCAATACTTAGGGAAAGATAAACACCTGCATTGCACAGAGAGATCATCCATTCCTTAGGTAATGGTAAAGAGCTGGACTGCACAGAGGGATCATCCATTCCTTAGGTAACTGTAAACACCTGCATTGAACAGAGGGATCATCCATCCTTAGATAACGGTAAACACCTGCATTGCACAGAGGGATCATCCATTCCTTAGGTAAAGGTCAACAACTGTCTGGCCCAGAGGGAACATCCATCCCATATGTAAAGGTAAACTCCTACATTGCACACAGAGAACATCCATTATTTTTGCAAATGTAAACAACTGCATTGCACAGAGCGATCATCACATTCCATATGTGAAGGTAAACACAGGCATTGCACAGAGGTATCATCCATTCCTTAGGTAAAGATAAACACCGATATTGCACAGAGGGATCATCCATTCCTTAGGTATCAGTAAACACTTGCATTGAAAAGAGGGCTCATCTATTCCTTAGGTAGAAGTAAACACCTGCATTGCAAAGTCGGATCATCCATTCCTTTGTTAACTGTAAACCTCTGCATTGAACAGAGGGATCATCCATTCTTTAGATAACGGTAAACACCTGCATTGACCATAGGGCTAATCTATTCCTTAAGTAAAGACCAACACCTGCATTGAACAGAGGGATCATACATTCCTTAGGTAATAGTAAACACCTGCTTGCACAGAGTGATCATCCATACCATAAATAAGGGTAACCACCTGCTGTTAACAGAGGGTTCCTGAATTTCTTAGGTAGAGATAAACACCTGCATTGCACAGAAGGATCATCCATTCCTTAGTTAATGGTAAACATCTGGATTGCACAGAAGGATCATCCATACCGTAGATAAATGTAAACTCCTTCATTGAACAGAGGGATCATCCATTCCTTAGGTAATGGTCAACATATGCATGGCACAGAGAGATCATCCATTCCTTAGGTTAAGGTCAACACATGCCTGGCCCAGAGGGTTCATCCACTCCT
This sequence comes from Orientallactaga sibirica, assembly GCA_036365145.1. NCBI lineage: Eukaryota > Metazoa > Chordata > Mammalia > Rodentia > Dipodidae > Orientallactaga > Orientallactaga sibirica. The sequence goes on along the minus strand of JAEOAD010002053.1, from coordinate 41,715 downwards.
TATGTATAGGTAAACACCTGCATTGCACACAGAGAACATCCATTCTTTTTGTAAAGGTAAACACCTGCATTGAACAGAGGTATTTTTCTTTACTTAGGTAATAATAAACACCTGCAATGCACATAAGGATTATCCATTACTAATACAAATGCACAGAGGGATCATCCATTCCTTAGGTAAAGCTAAAAACCTGCATTGAACAGAGGGGTCATCCATTCCTTACATAAGGGTAAGCACCTGCATTGAACAGAAGGATCATCCATTCCTTAGGTAAATGTAAACACCTTCATTGCTCAGAATGATCATACATTCCTTATGTAAAGGACAACACATGCATTGCACAGAGGGATCTTCCATTCATTAGGTAAAGATAAACACCTCCATTGCATAGAGTAATCATCCTTTCCTTAGGTAAATGTGAACACCAGCATTGAACATACACATGTTCCAATCCTTAGGTAATAGTAAACACATGCAATACACAGAGGGATCATCCACTTCTTTACATAAATGTTAACATCTGCATTGGACACAGTGATCATAAATTCCTTAGGTAAAGTAAAACCCGTGCCTTGCACAGAGGGATCATCCATTCCTTAGGTAGGATTTGAACACCTTCATTGCACAGAGTGATTAACCATTCCTTAGGTAAAGGTCAACACCTGCCTTGCACAGAGAGATCATCCATTCCTTAGGTAAAGGTCAAAACCTGCCTGTTCCAGAGGGATCATCCATTCCTTATGTAAAGGTAAACAAGTGCATTACACACATGGAATATCCATTACTTTGGTAAAGGTAAACACCTGCAGTGAACAGAGGGATATTCCATACCTTAGGTAATAGTGAACACCTGCAATGCACAGAGCGATCATCCATTCCTTAGTTAAGGGGAAGCACGTGCAATGAACAGAGTGATCATCCATTCCTTAGATAATGTTAAACAGCTATATTGAACAGTGGGACAAGCTATTCATTACGTAAAGATCAGCACATTCATTTCACAGAGGGATCATCCATTCCTTAGGTAAAGGGCAAAACCTGAATAGCACAGAAGGATCATCCATTCCTTTTGTAATGGACAACACCTTCATTGCACAGAGGGATCATCCATTCCTTATGTAAAGGTAAACACGTTCATTGAACATAGGGATCAGCCATTCCATAGGTAAAGTTCAACAGCTGCACTGCACAGAGATATCATCCATTCCTTAGGTAAAGGATTAAACCTGCATTGCACAGAGGGATCATCCATTCCTTAAGTAAATATCAACATGTGCATTGCACAGAGGGATCATTCATTCCTTAGGCAAAGGTCAAAACCTGCATTGTACAGAGGGATCATCCAATCCTTAGGTAAGTTAAACACCAGGAGTCAACAGATGTGTCATTCATTCCTTTGGTAAAGGTCAACACCTGCCTGTCCAAAAGGGATCATCCCTACCTTATGTAAATGTAAACATGATCATTGCACACAGTAAACACCAGTTCCTTTGGTAAAGGTAAACACCTGCCTTGAACAGAGGTGTCATATATTCCTTAGGTAAAGGTCAACATATTCATTGCACAGAGGTATCATCCATTCCTTAGGTAAAGGTCAACACCTGCATTGTACAGAGGGATCATCCATTCCTTAGGTATAGGACAACACCTGCACTGCACAGACGGATCTTACATTCCTTAAGTAATGATCAACACCTGCATTGAACAGAGGGATCATTCATCCCATAGGTAATAGTAAACACCTGCAATGCGCACAGGGATTGTCCATTCTTTAGACAAATATAAACGCCTGCAATGCACAGAGGGATCATACATTCCTTATGTAAAGCTATAAGCCTGCATTGAACAGAGAGATCATCCAGTCCTTAGATAAGTGTAAACTCCTGCATTGAACTGAGGGATGATCCATTCCTTAGGTAAATGTAAACACCGACCATGCCTAGAGGGATCATCTATTCCTTCGGTAAAGTTGAACGCCTGCATTGCACAGAGGGATCATCCAATCCTTAGGTAAGTTCAACACCTGCATTGAACAGATGTGTCATTCATTCCTTAGGTAAAGGTCAACACCTGCCTGTCCAAGATGGATCATCCCTTCCTTCTGTAAATGCAAACACATGCATTGCACACAGTCAACATCAGTTCCTTTGGTAAAGGTGAACACCTGCATTGAACAGAGGGATTTCCATTCCTTAGCAAATAGTAAACACCTGCAACTCACAGAGGGATCATCCATTCCTAAAGTAAATGTAAACACCTGCAATGCACAGAGCGATCACCCATTCCTTAGGTAAAGGTCAACACTGCCTGGCCCAGAGGGATCATCCATTCCTTATGTGAAGTTAAACACCTGCATTGAAAACAGGGAACATCCATTCCTTAGGTAAAGGTCAACACCTGCATTGCACAGAGGGATCATCCATTACATAGGTAAAGGTCAACAACTGACTGGCCCAGAGGGATCATCCATAACTTATGTAAAGGTAAACACCTGCATTGCACACAGGGAACATCCATTCCTTAGGTAATAGTAAACACCTGCAATGTGCAGAGGGATCAGCAATTCCACAGGTAAATGTAAACGCCTACAAAGCACATAGGGATTGTCTATTCCTTAGTTAAGTGTCTACACCTGCATTGCACCGGAGGATCATCCATTCCTTAAGTTAAGGTAGAAACGTGGTTTGAAGAGAGGTATCAAGCTTCTTTAGGTAAAGGTAGACACCTGCATTGAACAGAGGGATCATCCATTCCTTAGATAACATTAAACACCTGCATTGCACAGAGGGAGCATCATTCCTTAGGTAATGGTAAACACCTGCATTTCACAGAGGATCATCCATTCCTTAAGTAAAGGTAAACTCCTGTGTTGAACAGAGGGACCACCCATTCGTTAGGTAACTGTAAACCCCTGCATTGAACAGAGAACATCCATTCCTTAAGAATCATCCATTTCAGAGGGATAACGGTAAACAACTGCATTGAACAGAGGGATCATCTATTCCCTTAAAGGTAAACACCAACACCTGCATTTTCCAGAGGTAAAGGTCCATTCCTTAAGAGGATAAAGGTAAACTCCTGTGTTGAACAGAGGGATCATCCATTCCTTAGGTAACATTAAACACCTGCATTGCACAGAGGGATCAAACATTCCTTAGGTAATGGTAAACACCTGCAGTGATCAGAGAGATCATCCATTCCATAGATAACGGGAAACACCTGCAATGAACAGAGGCATCATCTATTCCTTAGATAAATGTAAACACCTGCATTGCACAGAGGGATCATCCATTCCTTAGGTAATGGTAAACACCTGGATTGCACAAAGTTATCATCCATTCTTTAGATAACGGTAAACACCTGCATTGAGCAGAGGGATCATCTATTCCTTGGGTAATGGTCAATACCTGCATTGCACAGAAGGATCATCCATGTCTTATGTAAAGGTAAACACCTACATTGCACACAGAAAACATCCATTCCTTTTGTAAAGTTAAACACCTGCATTGAACAGAGGGTATTAGTAAACAACTGCACTGAAAAGAGCCATCATCCATTCCTTAGGGAAATCTAAAAACCTGCATTGCACAGAGGGATCATCCATTCCTAAGACAAATGTAAAGACTTGCAATGCACAGAGGCATCATCCATTCCTTAGGGAAAGCTGAAAACCTGCCTTGCACAGAGGGATCATCCATTCCTTAGGTAACTGTAAACACCTGCATTGAACAGAGGTATCATCCATTCCTTAGAGAAGGTTAAGCACCTAAATTGAACAGACGGGTCATCTATTCCTTAGGTAAAGATCAACACCTGAATTGCACAGAGGGATCATCCATTCCTTAGGTAATGGCAAACACCTGGATTGCACAGAGGGATCATCCATTCCTTAGATAACATTAAAGACCTGCATTGAACAGACAGATCATCCATTCCTTAGGTTATGGTCAACACCTGCATTGCACAGAGTGATCATCCATTCCTTAGGCAAAGGTCAACATCTGCCTGGCCCAGAAGGATCATCCATTCCTTCTGTAAAGGTAAAAACCTGCATTGCACACAGAGAACATCCATTCCTTCTGTAAATGTAAACACCAGCATTGAACAGAGGGATATTTCATTCCTTAGGTAATAGTAAACACCTGCACTGCCGAGAGTGTTCAACCATTCCTAAGACAAATATGAACACCTGCAATGCACAGACGGATCATCCATTCCTTTGGTCAAGCTAAAAACCTGCATTGCACAGAGCGATCATCCATTTCCTAGGTAACTGTAAACAGCTGCATTGAACAGAGGGATCATCCATTCCTTAATAAGGGTAAGCACCTGCATTGAACAGAGGGATCACCTATTCCTTAGGTAAAGATCAACACCTGCATTGCACAGAGGGATCATTCATTCCATATATAATGGGAAACACCTGCATTGAACAGAGGGATCATCCATTCTTTAGATAATGGTCAACATATTCATTGCATACAGGGATCATCCAATCATTAGGTTAAGGTCAACACCTGCATTGCACAAAGGGATCATCCATTCCTTAGGTAATGGTAAACACCTGCAATGATCAGAGGGATCATCCGTTCCTTAGATAACTGGAAACATCTGCATTGAACAGAGGGATCAACCATTCGTTAGGTAAGTGTAAACACCTGCATTGAACAGAGGGATCATCCATTTCCTAAGATAACGGTAAACAACTGCATTGAACAGAGAGATCATCTATTCCTTAGGTAAAGATCAACACCTGCATTTCACAGAGGATCATGCATTCCTTAGGTAAAGGTAAACTCCTGCATTGCACAGAGGGATCATTCCTTCCTTAGGTAATGGTAAACACCTGGACTGCACAGATGGATCATCCTTTCTTTAGATAACGTTAAACACCTGCATTGAATAGAGGGATGATCCATTCCTTAGGTAATGGTAAACACCTGCATGGCACAGAAGGATCATCCATTCCTTAGGTAAAGGTCAACACCTGCCTGGCCAAAGGGATCATTCATTCCTTATGTAAAGGTAAAAACCTGCATTGCACACAGAGAACATCCATTCCTTTTGTCAGGGTAAACACCAGCATTGAACAGAGGGATCTTTCATTCCTTAGGTAATAGAAAACACTGCAATGCCCAGAGTGATCATCCATTCCTAAGACAAATATAAACACCTGCAATGCACAGAGGTATCATCCATTCCCTAGGTAAGTGTAAACAGCTGCATTGAACAGAGGGATCATCCTTTCCTCAGATAAGTGTAAGCACCTGCATTGAACAGAGGGATCAACTATTCCTTAGATAAAGATGAACACCTGCATTGTACAGAGGGATCATATCATTCCTTAGGTAAAGGTAAACACCTGCCTTGCACAGAGGGATCTTCCATTCCTTAGGTAATGGTAAATATTTCGATTGCACAGAGCGATCATTAATTTAGTAGATAATGGTAAACACCTGCATTGAACAGAGGTTTCATCCATTCCTTAGGTAAAGGTCAACACCTTCCTGACCCAGAGAGATCAGCAATTCCTTATGTAAAGGTAAACACCTGCATTGCACACAGAGAACATCCATTCCTTTTGTAAAGGAAAACACATGCATTGAACAGAGGGATCATCAATTCCTTAGGTAAAGGTAAACACCTGCATTGAACAGAGGTGTGAGATATTCGTTAGGTCAAGATCAACACATTCATTGCACAGAGGGATCATCCAATCCTTAGGTAAAGGTCAACACCTGCATCATACAGAGGGATCATCCATTCCTTAGGTATAGGACAACACCTGCATTGCACAGAGCGATCATCCATTCCTTAAGTAATGATCAACACCTGCATTGAACAGAGTGATCATCCATTCCTTAGGTAAAGGTCAACACCTGCATTGTAGAGAGGTATCATGTATTCCTTTAGTAAAGATCAACACCTGCATTGAACAGATGGATCTTCCATTCCTTAGGTAAAGGTCAACACCTGACTGGCTGAGAGGGATCATCTATACCTTATGTTAAGGTAAACCCCTGCATTGTACAAAGGGAAAATCCATTCCTTAGGTAATAGTAAACACCTGTTTTGCACAGAGGGATCATGAATTCCGAACGTAAATGTAAGCACATACAATGCACAGAGGGATCATCTATTCCTTAGGTAAGGGTATGCACCTGCATTGCACTTGGGTATCACCCATTCCTTAAGTAAAGGTAGAAACCTTGTTTGAAGAGAGGGATCATCCTTCTTTGGCAAAGCTAGACACCTGCATTGAACAGAGGGATCATCCATTCTTTAGGTAACATTAAACACCTGCATTGCACAGAGGAATCATGCATTACTTATGTAATAGTAAACACGTGAACTTATCAAAGTGATCATCCATTCCTTAGATAACGGGAAACACCTGCATTGAACAGAGGGATCATCCATTCCTTAGCTAAAGGTAAAAACCTGCATTGCACAGAGGGATCATCCATTCCTTAGGTAATGGTAAACACCTGGATTGCACAGAGGGATCATCCATTCTTTAGATAATGGTAAACACCTGCATTGAGCAGAGGTATCAACCATTCCTTAGGTAATGGTCAACACCTGCATTGCACAGAAGGATCATTCATGTCTTATGTAAAGGTAAACACCTACATTGCATACAGAGAACAGCCATTCCTTTTGTAAAGGTAAACACCTACATTTCACACAGAAAACATCATTCCCTTTGTAAATGTAAACACTTGCATTGAACAGAGGGATCTTTCATTCCTGATGTAATAGTAAACTCCTGCATGGCACAGAGGGATCATCATTTCCTAAGACAAATATAAACACCTGCAATGTACAGAGGCATCATCCATTCCTTAGGGAAAGCTAAAAACCTGCATTGCACAGAGGGATCATCCATTCTTAGGTAACTGTAAACACCTGCATTGAACAGAGGTATCATCCATTCCTTAGATAACGTGAAACACCTGCATTGAACAGACCGATCATCCATTCCTTGGGTAATGGTCAACACCTGCATTGAACAGAGGGATCATCCATTCCTTAGATAAGGGTAAGCACCAGCATTGAACGGAGACATCATCTATTCCTTAGCCAAAGGTCAACACCTGCATTGCACAGAGGGATCATATCATTCCTTAGATAAAGCTAAACACCTGCATTGCACAGAGGGATGAGCCATTCCTTAGGTAATGGTAAAAACGTGGTTTGCACAGAGGCATCATCCATTCCTCAGATAACGGTAAACACCTGTATTGAGCAAAGGGATCATCTATTCCTTTGGTAAAGTTCAACACCTGGATTGCACAGAGGGATAATCCCATTCCTAAGGTAAAGGTAAACAACAGCATTTCACACAGGGATCATCCAATCCTTGGGTAAAGGTAAATACCTGAAATGCACAGAGCAATAATCCATTCCTTAGGTAAAGGTAAACACCTGCAATCCACAGAGCGATCATCCATTCCTTAGAAAAGTTCAACACCTGCTTGGCCCAGAGGGATCATCCATTACTTATGTAAAGTTAAACACCTGCATTGAACACATGGAACATCCATCACTTTGGTAAAGGTAAACACCTGCATTGAACAGAGGGTTCATCGATTCCTTAGGAAAAGTTAAACATCTTCATGGAACAGAGGTTTCTTCCATTCATTAGATAATAGTAAACACCGGCAATGCACAGATATATCATCGATTTCTTAGGTAAAGATATACACTTGCAGTGCACAGAGGGATCATACATTCCACAGGTAAGGGTAAACATCTGCATTGCACAGAGGGATCATCCATTCCTTATGTAACAGTAAACAACTGCATTGAATAGAGGGATCATCTCTTCCTTAGGTAAAGATCAACACCTGCATTGCACAGAGGGATCATCCCATTCCTTAGGTAAAGATAAACACATTTATTGCACAGAGGGATCATCCATTCCTTAGGTAAATGTAATCACCTTCATTGCACTGATGCATCATCCATTCCTTAGGTAAATGAAAACACCAGCATTGCACACAGGGATCATCCAATCCCTGGGTAAAGGTAAACACCTGCAATGCACAGAGCGATAATCCATTCTTTAGGTAAGGTCAACAACTGCCTGTCCCAGAGGGATCATCCATTGCTTATGTAAAGTTAAACACCTGCATTTCACACAGGGAACATCCATTACTTTGGTAATGTAAACACCTGCATTGAACAGACAGATCATCCATACCTTAGGTAAAGGTAAACACCTGCATTGAAGAGAGGGATCTTCCATTCCTTAGGTAATAGTAAACACCAGCAATGCACAGAGGGATCATAAATTCCTAAGGTAAATGTAAATACCTACAATAGACAGAGGGATCATCCATTCCTTAGCTAAGGGTAAACACCTGCATTGCATAGAGGGATCATCCATTACTTAGGTAACTGTAAACACCTTCATTGAACAGAGGGATCATCCATTCCTAAGGTAAATGTAAATACCTACAATGGACAGAGGGATCATCCATTCCATAGCTAAGGGGAAACACCTGCATTGCATAGAGGGATCATCCATTACTTAGGTAACTGTAAACACCTTCATTGAACAGAGGGATCATACATTCCTTAGATAATGGTAAACACCTGCATTGAACAGAAATATCATCCATTCCCTAGGTAAAGGTAAGCACCTGCATTGAACAGAGGGGTTATAAATTCCTTAGGTAAAGGTCAACATATTCATTGCACAGAGGGATCATCCATTCCTTAAGTAAAGGTAGAATCCTGTGTTGAACAGGGGGATCATTCTTCTTTAGGTAAAGTTAGACACCGGCATTGAACAGAGGTATCATCCATTCCTTAGGTAAAGGTAAACACCTGCATTGCACAGAGGGATCATCCATTGCTTAGGTAATGGTAAACACCTGGATTGCACAGAGGCATCATCCATTCCTCAGATAATGGTAAACTCCGGCATTGAACAGAGGGATCATCCATTCCTTAGGTAACGGTCAACACCTGCATTGCACAGAGGGATCATCCATTCCTTAGGTAAAGGTCAACACCTGCCTAGTCCTGAGGGATCATCCATTCCTTATGTAAAGGTAAAAAGCTGCATTTCACACAGAGAACATCCATTCCTTTTGTAAAGGTAAACACCAGAATTTAACAGTAGTATCTTTCATTCTCTGTAATAGTAAACACCTGCAATGCAAAGAGGGATCATCCATTCCTAAGACAAATATAAACACCTGCCATGCACCGAGGGTTCATCCATTCCTTAGGTCAAGCTAAAAACCTGCATTGCACAGAGGGATCATCCATTCCTTAGGTCACTGTAAACAGGTATATTGAAGAGGGATCATCCAGTCCTTACATAATGTTAAGCACCTGCATTGAACAAATAGATCATCTATTCCTTAGGTAAAAAGATCAACACCTGCATTACACAGAGGGATCATATCATTCCTTAGGTAAAGGTTAACACCTGCAATGCACAGAGGGATCATCCATTCCTAAGATAATGGTAAACACCTGGATTGAACAGAGGGGTCACCTATTCCTTAGGTAAAGATCCACACCTCCATTGCACAGGGGGATCATCACATTCCTTAGGTAAAGCTAAACACCTGGACTGCACAGAGGTATCATCAATTCCTCAGGTAAAGGTAAACACCTGTATTGCAGAGAGAGATCATCCATTCTTTAGGTAACTGTAAACACCTACATTGAACAGAGGGATGATACATTCCTTAGGTAACGGTAAACCCCTGCATTGAACAGAGGGATCACCTATTCCTTAGGTAAAGAACAACACCTGCATTGAACAGAGGGATTATGCCATTCCTTAGGTAAAGGTAAGAACCTGCATTGAACAGAGGGATCTTCCATTCCTTAGGTAATAGTAAACAACTGCATTGCACAGAGGGATCATCTATTCCTTAAATAAAAGTAGAAACCTGCGTTGAATAGACGAATCATCCTTCTTCATGTGAAGGTAAACACCTGAATTGAAAAGAGGGATCATCCATTCCTTAGATAACGATAAACAACTGCATTCAAGAGAGGGATAATATATTCCTTAGGTAAAGATCAACACCTGCATTGCAAAGTGGGATCATCCCATTCTTTAGGTAATGGTAAACACTTGCATTGCACAGAGGGATCATCCAATCCTCTGGTATAGGTAAACACCTGCATTGAACATAGGCATCTTCCATTCCTTAGGTAATAGTGAACACCAGCAAAGCACAGAGGGATCATCCATTCCTTAGGTAAAGGTAAACACCAGCATTGCACAGAGGGATCATCCATTCCTTAGGTAAGTGTAAACACCTGCATTGAACAGAGGGATCATCCTTTCCTTAGATAATGGTAAGCACCTGCATTGAACAGAGGGATCATATATTCTTAGGTAAAGATCAACACCTGCATTACACAGAGGTATCATCCATTCCTTAGGTAAAGGTAAAAACATGCATTACACAGATGGATCACCGATTCCTTAGGTAACTGTAAACATCTGCATCGAACATAGGGATCATCCATTCCTTAGATAACCGTAAACAACTGCATTGATCAGAGAGCTCATCTATACCTTAGGTAAAGATAAACACATTCATTGCACAGAGGGATCATGCCATTCTTTAGGTAAAGGTAAAAATCTGCAATGACCAGAGGTATCATTCAATACTTAGGTAAAGGTAAACACCTTCATTGAACAGAGGGATCAACCATTCCATAGGTAAAGTTCAACACCTGCATTGCACAGAGGGATCATCCATTCCATAGGTAAAGTACTACACCTGCCTTGCACAGAGGGATCATCCCATTCCTTAGGTGATGGAAACACCTGCATTGCACTGAGGGATCATCCATTCCGTATATAAAGGTAAACACCTCTTTGCACAGAAGGATAATCCATTCTTTGGTAACTGTAAATACCTGCATCAAACACAGGGATCATCCATTCCTTAGATAATGGTAAACACCTGCATTGAACAGAGGGATCATACATTCCATAGGTAAAGAACAACACCTGCATTGCACAGAGGGATCTTCCATTCATTAGTGAATGATAAACACCTCTTTATCACAGAGGAATCATCCTTTCCTTAGGTAAATGTAAACACCTGCATTGAACATAGGCTTTTAAAGTTCCTTAGGTAATAGTAAAAACCTGAAATGCACAGACGGATCATCCATTCCTACGTTAAAGGTCAACACCTGAATTGCTCAGAGGGAACATCCATTCCTTATGTAAAGGTAAACACCTGCATTGCACACAGGGGATATCCCTTACTTCAAAAATGTAAACATCTTCATTATATATAGCAACCATCCATTCCTTAAGTCAAGGTAAACACCTGCATTTAACAGAGGGATCTTCCATTCCTTAGGTAAGTGTATATAGATGCAATGCACAGAGGGATCATCCCTTCCTTAGGTAAAGGTAAACACCTGCATTGAACAGAGGGATCATCCACTCCTTAGATAATGGTAAACACCTTCATTTAACAGAGGGCTCATCTATTCCTTAGGTAATGGTCAACACCTTCATTGCACAGAGTTATCATACCATTCTTTAGGTAAAGGTAAACACCTGCACTTCACAGAGGGATCATCTATTCCTTAGGTATCAGTAAACACCTTCATTGAAAATAGGACTCATCTAATCCTTAGGTAAAAGTAAACACCTGCATTGCAATGTCGGATCATCCATTCCTTAGGCAACTGTAAACACCTGCATTGAACAGAGGGCTCATCTATTCCATAGGTGAACATCAACACCTGCATTGCACAGAGGGATCATCCATCCTTAGGTAAATGTAAATACCTGCATTGAACAGAGGGATCATCCATTCCTTAGATCACAGTAAACCCCTGCATTGCACAGAGGGAACATCCATTCCTTAGGTAAAGATAAACAAATGAATTACACAGAGGGATCATCCATTCCTTAGGTAACTGTAAACACCAGCCTTGAACAGAGATGTCATCCATTCCTTAGATGTCAGTCAACTGCATTGAAAAGAGGGCTCAGCTATTTCTTAGGTAAAGATCAACACCTGCATTGCACAGAGTGATCATCCATTCCTCAGGTTAATGGAAACACCTGGATTGAAAAGAGGGGTCATTCATTCCTTAGATATCAGCAAAGACCTGCATTAAAAAGAGAGCTCATCTATTCCTTAGGTAAAGGTAAACACCTGCATTGCACATTGATCATCCATTCCTTATGTAAAGTTAAACACCTGCACTGCACAGGCAGATCATCTATTCCTTAGGTAAGTGTAAACACCTGCATTGAACAGAGGGGTCATCCATTCCTCACATGTCAGTAAACAACTGCATTGAAAAGAGGGATCATCTATTCCTTAGTTAAATATCAACACCTGCATTGCACAGAGGGATGATCCATTCCCTAGTTAAAGGTAAACACCTGCATTGCACAGAGGGATCTTCCATTCCTTAGGTTTCAGTAAACACCTGCATTGAAAAGAGGGCAGACCTATTCGTTAGGTAAAAGTAAACACCTGGATTGCAAAATCGGATCATCCATTTCTTTGTTAACTGTAAACACCTGCATTGAATAGAGGGGTCCTCCATTCCTTAGATATCAGTACACACCAGCATTGAAAAGAGGGCTCATCTATTCCTCAGGGAAAGAACAACACCTGCATTGCACAGAGGGATCAAAAATTTCTTAGATAACGGGAAACACCTGCATTGAACAGAGGGATCACCCATTCCTAAGATTACGGTAAACACCTAAATTCAACAGAGGGATCATCTATTCCTTGGGTAAAGATCAACACCTGAATTGCACAGAGGGTTCATCCAGTACTTAGGTAAAGGTAAACACCTGCATTTCACAGAGGTATGATCCATTCCTTAGGTAAAGGTAAACACCTGCATTGCACACAGCGATCAGCCATTCCTTATGTAAAGGTCAACACCTGCATTGCACAGAAGGATCATCCATTCTTTAGCTAAAGGTAAACACCAGCATTGAACATAGGTATCTACCATTCCTTAGGTAATAGTAAACACCTGCAATGCACAGAGGGATCATCCATCCCTTAGGTAAAGGCCAACACCTGCCTGGCCCAGAGCAATCATCCATTCCTCGTTTAAAGGTAAACACCTTCATTGCACACAGAGAACATACATTCATTTTGTCAGGGTAAACACCTGCGTTGGACAGAGGCATCTTTCATTCTTTAGGTAATAGTAAACACCTGCATTGCACAGAGGGATCATTCATTCCTTTGGTAACTGTAAACAACTGCATTGAACAAAGGGATCATCCATTCCTTAGATAATGGTAAACACTTGCATTGAACAGAGGGATCATCGATTCCTTAGTTAAAGATGAACACCTGTATAGCACAGAGTGATTATCCCAATCCTTAGGTAAAGGTAAACACCTGCATTGCACAGAGGGATCTTCCATTCCTTACATAAAGGTAAACACCGGCAGTGCACAGCGTGATCATCCATTCCTTAGGTAACTGTAAACACCTGCATTGATTAGGTGGATCATCCATTACTTGGATGACGGTAAAGACCTGAATTGCACAGATGGATCCTCCCATTCCTTAGGTAAAGTTATACACCTGCATTGCACAAGTGAACATGCATTCCGTTGGTAAAGGTAAACACCTGCATTGCACAGAGGGATCATCCATTTCTTAAGTAAAGGTAGAAACCTGGGTTGAACAGAGGGATAATCCTTCTTTAGGTAAAGGTAAACACGTGCGTTGAACAGAGGTATCATCGATTCCTTATGTAAAGCTATACACCTGCTTTGATCAGAGGGATGATCCTTTCCTTAGGTAAAGATAATCACCATCATTGCACAGAGGGATCATCCATTCCTTAGGTAACTGTAAACACCTGCATTTAACAGAGAGGTCATACATTACTTAGATAATGGTAAACACCTGCATTGCACAGAGGGATGATCCATTCCTTAGGTAAAGATAAACACCTGCATTGCACAAAGGGATCTTCCATTCCTTAGGTATCAGTAACACCTGCATTGAAAAGATGGCTCATCTATTTCTTAGGTAAAAGTGAACATCTGCATTGCAAATCTGATCATCCATTCCTTAGGTAACTGAAAACCTCTCCATTGAACAGAGGGATCATCCATACTTTAGATAACGGAAAACATATGCTTTGAACAGAGGGATCATCCATTCCTTAGATAATGGTAAGCACCTGCATTGAACGGAGGGATCATATATTCTTAGGTAAAGATCAACACCTGCATTGCCCAGAGGGATCATCCAATTCAAAGGTAAATGTAAGCACCTGCAGGGAACAAGGAGTCATACATGCCTTAGATGTCAGTATATCCTGCTTTGAAAAGAGGGCTCATCTATTCCTTAGGTAAAGATCAACACCTGCATTGCAGAGAGGCATCATCCCAATCCTTAGGTAAAAGTAAATACCTGCATTGAACAGAGGGATCATCCCATTCCTTAGGTAATGTTATACCCCTGAATTGCACACAGGGAACATCCATTCCTTTGGAAAAAGTAAAAACATGCATTGAACAGAGGGATCTTCCATTCATTAGGTAATAGTAAACACCAGCAATGAACAGAAGGATCATCGATCCCTAAGGTATCAGTAAACACCTGCATTGAAAAGAGGGCTCATCTATTCCTTAGGTAAAAGTAAACAACTGCATTACAATGTCGGATAATCCATTCCTTAGGTAGCTATAAACACACTATATGAACAGAGGGATCATCCGTTCTTTAGATAATGGTAAACACCTGCATTGTCCAGAGGGCTCATTTATTCCTTAGGCAAAGATAAACACCTGCTTTGCACAGAGGAATCATATAATTCCTTAGTTTAAGGTAAACTCCTGCATTGCACAGAGGGATCATCCTTTCCTTAGGTAACGATAAACAACTGCATTGCACAGATGGATCATCGATTCCGTAGGTAAAGATAAACACCTGCATTGAACAGAGGGATCATCGATTCCTTAGATAATGGTAAACACCTGGATTGCACAGAGCCATCATCCATTCCTTAGGTAAAGGTCAACACCGGCCTGATCCAGAGGGATCATCCATTCCTTATGTAAAGGTAAACACCTGCATTTCACACAGAGAATATCCATTCCTTTTGTAAAGGTAAACACCTGCATTGAACAGAGGGATCATCCATTCCTTAGGTAACTGTAAACACATGCAATGGACAGAGGGGTCATCCATTCCTTAGATAATGGTAAACACCTGCATTGCACAGAAGGATCATCCTTTAGTTAGATAAAGATAAACACCTGTATTGCACAGAGGGATCATCCATTCCTTAGATGTGAGTAAACACCTACATTGAAAAGAGGGCTCATTTATTCATCACTTAAAGAAGAACACCTGCATTTCACATAGGGGTCATCCTTTCCTTAGGTAAAGGTAAACACCTGCATTGCACAGAGGGATCATCCATTCCTTACGTTATTGTAAACACCTGCATCGACCAGAGGGCTCATCCATTACTTAGATAACAGTAAAGATCTGCATTGAACAGACGGATCATCCATTCCTTAGGTAATGGTCAACAGCGGCATCGCACAGAGTGATCATTCATACATTAGGTAAAGTTCAACAACTGCCTGGACCATAGGGATGATCCATTCCTTATGTAAAGGTAAAAACCTACATTTCATAGAGAGAACATCCATTCCTTTATTAAACGTAAACACCAGCATTGAACAGAGGGATCTTTAATTCCTTACATAATAGTAAACACCTGCAATGCACAGAGGGATCATCCATTCCTGAGGTCAAGCTAAAAACCTGCATTGCACAGAGGGATCAAACATTCCTTAGGTAACAGTAAACAACTGCATTGAACAGAGGGATCATCCATTCCTTAGATAAGGGTAAGCCCCTGCATTGAACAGACATCATCTATTCCTTAGGCAAAGATCAACACCTGCATTGCACAGAGGGATCATGTAATTGCTTAGGTAAAGGTAAATAGCTGAATTGCACAGAGGGTTTATCCATTCCGTAGATAAGGGTAAACACCTGCATTGAAGAGAGGGATAATCCATTCCTTAAGTAATGGTCAACACCTGCATTGCACAGAGGGATCATACATTCCTTAGGTAAAGGCCAACACCTGCCTGGACCAGAGGGATCATCCATTCCTTAGGTAAAGCTAAAACCCTGCATTGAACAGAATGGTCATCCATTCCTTAGATAAGGGTAAACACCTGCATTGAACAGAGGGATCATCCATTCCTTAGGTAAATGTAAACACCTGCCTTGCACAGAGGGATCATCTATTACTTAGGTAAAGATGAACACCTTCATTGCACAGAGTGCTCATCCAATCCTTAGGTAATTTCAACACCTGCGTTGAACAGATATATCATTCGTTCCTTAGGTAAAGGTCAACACGTGCCTGTCTAAGAGGGATCATCCCTTCCTTATGTAAATGTAAACACCTGCATTTCACACAGTAAACAACTGTTTCTTTTGTAAAGGTAAACACCTGCATTGAACAATGGGATCTTCCATTCCTTAGGTAATAGTAAACACCTGCATCTCAAGAGAGATCATCCATTCCTAAAATGAATGTAAACACCTACAATGCACAGAGCGATCATCCATTCCTTAGGTAAAGGTCAACACCTGCCTGGCCCAGAGGGATCACCATTGCTTATGTGAAGTTAAACACCTGCATTGAACACAGGGAACATCCATTACTTTGGTAAAGGTAAACACCTGCATTGAACAGACTGATCATCCATTCCTTAGGTAAATTTATACACCTGCATTGCACACAGGGAACATCCATTCTTTTGGTAAAGTTAAACACCTGCATTGAACAGAGTGATCTCCCATTCATTAGGTAATAGAAACACCAGCAATGCACAGAAGGATCATCCATTCCTAAGGTAAAAGTAAACACCTGCAATTCACACAGGGATCATCCATTCCTTTGGTAAAGGTAAACACCTGCAATGCACAGAGGGATCATCCATTCCATAGGTGAGAGCAAACACTTGGATTGCACAGAGGCATCATCCATTCCTTATATTACGGTACACACCTTCATTGAACAGAGGGATCATCTATTCCTTAGTTAAATATCAACACCTGCATTGGACAGAGGGATCATCCATTCCTTAGGTAAAGATAAACACCTGAATTGCACAGAGGGATCGTCCATTGCTTAGGTATCAGTAAACACCTGCATTGAAAAGAGGGCTCATCGATTCCTTAGGTAAAAGTGAACACCTGCATAGCAAAGCCGGATCATCCATTCCTTAGGTAACTGTAAGCATCTCCATTGAACAGAGGGATCATCCATTCATTAGATAACGGAAAACACCTGCTTTGATCAGAGGGATCATCCTTTCATTAGGTAAAGATAATCACCTTCATTGAACAGAGGGATCATCCATTCCTTAGGTAACTGTAAACACCTGTATTTAACAGAGGGGTCATGCATTACTTAGATAATGGTAAACAGCTGCATTGCACAGAGGGATCATCCTTTTCTTAGGTAAAGATAAACACCTGCATTGCACAGAGGGATCATCCATTCCTTTGGTGATTGTAAACACCTGAATTGAACAGAGGGATCATCCATTCCTTATATATCGGTAAAGACCTGCTTTGAACAGAGGGATCATCTAATCCTTAGTTAAATGTCAACACCTGCATTGCACAGAGGGATCATCCCATTACTTAGGTAAAGTTAAACACATGCATTGGACAGAGTGATCATCCGTTCCTCAGGTAAAGATAAACACCAGCATTGCACAGAGGGATCATCCATTCCTTAGGTATCAGTAAACACCTGCATTGCAAAGATGGTTCATCTTTTTCTTAGGTTAAAGTGAACATCTGCATTGCAAAGTCGGATCATCCATTCCTTAGGTAACTGAAAACCTCTGCATTGAACAGAGGGATCATCCATTCTTTAGATAACGGAAAACACCTGCTTTGAACAGAGGTATCATCCTTTCCTTAGGTAAAGATAATTACCCGCATTGCACAGAGAGATCATCCGTTCCTTAGGTAACTGTAAACATCTGCATTGAACAGAGGGATCTTTAATTCCTTACGTAATAGTAAAAACCTGCAATGCCCAGAGTGATCATCCATTCCTAAGACAAATATTAACACCTGCAATGCACAGAGGGATCATCCATTCCTTAGGTCAAGCTAAAAACCTGCATTGCACAGATGGATCATCCATTCCTTAGGTAACAGTAAACAGCTGCATTAAACAGAGGGATCATCCATTCCTTAGATAAGGGTAAGCACCTGCATTGAACAGACATCATCAATTCCTTAGGCAAAGATTAAGACTTGCATTGCACAGAGGGATCATATAATTCCTTAGGTAAAGGTAAACACTTGCATTACACAGAGGGATCATCCATTCTTTAGGTAATTGTAAATATCGGGATTGCACAGAGGGTTTATCCATTCCATAGATAATGGTAAACACCTACATTGAGCAGAGGGATCATCCATTCCTTAGGTAATATTCAACACCTGCATTTCACAGAGGGATCATAAATTCCTTAGGTAAAGGTCAACACCTGCCTGGACAAGAGGGATCATCCATTACTTATGTAAAGGTAAACACCTGCATTGCACACAGAGAACATCCATTTCTTTTGTAAAGGTAAACACGTGGATGGAACAGTGGGATCAATCATTTCTTAGGTAACAATAAACACCTGTAATGCTCAGAGAGATTATCCATTCCTAAGACAAATATAAACTCCAAAACTGCACAGAGGGATCACCCATTCCTTAGGTCAAGCTAAATACCTGCATTTAGCAGAGGGATCATCCATTCCTTAGATAAGGGTAAACACCTGATTGAACAGAGTGATCATCCATTCCTTAGGTAAAGGTGAACACCTGCATTGCACAGAGGGATCATCCAATCCTTAGTTAATTTCAAGACCTGCATTGAACAGATGTGTCATTCATTCCTTTGGTAAAGGTCAACACGTGCCCGTCCAAGAGGCATCATCCCTTCCTTATGTAAATATAAACACCTGCATTGAACACAGTAAACAACTGTTCCGTTTGTAAAGATAAACACCTCCATTGAACAAAGGGATCTTCCATTCCTTAAGTAAAGCCAGAAACCTGCATTACACCGAGGGATCATCCATTCCTTAGATAACTGTAAACAACAGCATTGAACCGAGGGATCATCCATTCCTTAGATAAGGGTAAGCACCTGCATTGTACTGAGGGATCATCTATTCCTTAGGTAAAGATCAAAACCTGCATTGCACAGAGGGATCACGCCATTCCTTAGGTAAAGGTAAAGACCTGCATTGCTCAAAGTGATCTTCCGTACATTAGGTAAATATAAACACCTCCATTGCACAGAGGAATCATCTTTTCCTTAGGTAAAGGTAAACACCAGCATTGAACATAGGCATCTTCCATTCCTTAGGTAATAATAAACACCTGAAATGCACAGAGGGATCATCCCATTCCTTACATGAACGTAAACACCTGCAATGAACAGAGGGATCATCCATTCCATCGAGAAGGGTAAACACCTGAGTGGCAAAGACGGATCATCCATTCCATAGGTACGAGGTGAACACGTGCATTGCAAAGAGGGCTCATCCATTCCTTATGTAAAGGTCAACATCTGCAATGTACAGAAGGATCATCCATTCCTTAGGTAATGGTGAACACCTGCATTGCACAGAGAGTTTATCTATTCCTTAGGTAAAGGTCAACACCTGCCTGGCGAAGAAGGATCATCCATTCCTTATGTGAAGGTAACACCTGCATTGAACACAGGGAAGATCCATTCCTTTGGTAAAGATAAACACCTGCATTGAAAAGAGGGACTGTGCATTCCTTAGGTAATAGTAAACACCAGCAAGGCACAGAGGGATCATCCATTCCTTAGGTAATGTGAAACACCTGCAGTGATCAGAGGGATCATCCATTCCTTAGATAAAGGTAAACACCTGCATTGATCAGAGGGATCATGCATTCCTTTGGTAACTGTGAACACCTACATTGAACAGAGGGATCATCCATTCCAAAGATAATGGTCAACACCTGCATTGAACAGAGGGATCAACTATTCCTTAGGTAAAGATCAACACCTGCATTGCACAGAGGGGTCATCCATTGCTTAGGTTATGGTAAACACCTGCATTGAACAGTGGGATCATCCATTCCTTAGGTACAGGTCAACACCTGCCTGGCCCGAAGCGATCATCCCTTCCTTATGTAAAGGAATACACCTTCATTGCACACAGAGAACATCCATTCCTTTTGTAAAGGTAAACACCTGCATTGAACAGAGGGATCTTTCATTCCTAAGGTAATAGTAAACAATTCCAAGGCACAGAGGGATCATCCATTCCTAAGAGATATATAAACGCCTGCAATGCTCAGAGCCATCATCCATTCTTTGGTAAAGCTAAAAAACCTGTACTGCACAGAGGGATCATCCATTCCTTATGTAAAGATAAACACCTGCATTGCACAGAGGGATCATCCATTCCTTAGGTATCAGTAAACACCTGCATTGAAAAGAGGGCTCACCTATTCCTTAGGTATCAGTAAACACCTGCATTGAACAGAGGGATCATCCATTCCTTAGATAACGGTAAACACCTGCATTACACGGAAGGAAAATCCATTCATTAGGTAAAGACAAACACCTGAATTGCATTGCGGGATCATCCATTCCTTAGGTAACTGTAAACACCAGCATTGAACATAGGGGTTCCTTAGATGTCAGTAAACACCTACATTGAAAAGAGGGCTCATCTATTCCTTAGTTAAAGATCAACAGCTACATTGCACAGAGGGATCATCCATTCCTTAGGTAAAGGTAAATACCTGCATTGCACAGAGGGATCATCCATTCCTTAGGAAAATGTAAACACCTTCATTAAACAGAGGGGTCATCCATTCCTCATATGTCTGTAAACACCTGCATTGAAAGGAGGGATCATATATTCCTTATGTAAAGATCAACACCTGCAATGCACAGAGTGATCATCCATTCCTTAGGTAAAGATAAACAGCTTCATTGCACAGAGAGATCATCCATTCATTCCGTAACTGTAAACACCTGCATTGAACAGAGGGATCATCCATGCCTTAGGTAAAGGTAAACACCTGCATTGTACATTGCTCATCTATTCCTTAATAAAGGTAAACACCTTCACTGCACAGAGGGATCATCCATTCTTTAGGTGAATGTAAACACCTGCATTGAACAGAGGGGTCATCAATTCCTTAGATGTCAGTAAACAACTGCATTGAAAAGAGGGATCATCTATTCCTTAGTTAAATATCAACAGCTGCATTGCGCAGAGGGATCATTGATTTTTTAGGTAAAGGTAAACACCTATATTGCACAGAGGGATCATCCATTCCTTAGGTTAAAATAAACACCTGCATTGCAAAGAGGGCTGATCCATTCCTTAGATTTCAGTAAACACCTGCATTGAAAAGAGGCCTCATCTCGTCCTTAGGTAAAGGTAAACACCTGCTGTGATAAGTCTGGTAATCCATTCCTTAGGTAACTGTAAACCTCTTCATTGAACAGAGAGATCATTCATTCCTTAGGTCAAAGTAAACTCCTGGATTGCAAAATCAGATCATCCATTCCTTTGTTAACTGTAAACACCTGCATTGAACAGAGGGGTCCTCCATTCCTTAGATATCAGGACACCTGCATCCAAAAGAGGGCTCATCTATTCCTTATGTAAAGATCAACACCTGCATTGCACAGAGGGATCATCCATTTCTTAGATAACGGGAAACACCTGCAATGAACAGAGTGATCATCCATTCGTAAGATTACGGTAAACACCTGCATTGAACAGAGGGTTCATCTATGCCGTTGGTAAAGATCAACACCTGCATTGCACAGAGGGTTCATCTGCTACTTCGGTAAAGGTAAACAAATGCATTAAACAGAGGTATAATCCATTCCTTAGGTAATGGTAAACACGTGCATTGCACACAGGGATCAGACATTCCTTATGTAATGGTCACCACCTGCATTGTACAGAAGGATCATCCATTGCTTAGGAAAAGGCAAACACCAGCATTGGATATAGGTATCTACCATTCCTTAGGTAACATTAAACACCTGCAATGCACAGAGGGATCATCCATTCCTTAGATACCTGTAAACACCTGCATTGAACAGAGGGATCATCTACTCCTTAGTTAGAGATGAACACCTGCATTGCACAGAGCGATCATCCCAATCCTTAGGTAAAGGTTAACACCTGCATTGCACAAAGGGATTATCCATTCCTTAGGTAAAGGTAAACACCTGCATTGCACAGAGGGATCTTTCATTCCTTAGGTAAAGGTTAACACCTGCATTGCACAAAGGGATTATCCATTCCTTAGGTAAAGGTAAACACCTGCATTGCACAGAGGGATAATCCATTCCTTAGGTAAAGTTAAACACCTGAATTGCACAGAGGGATTATCCATTCCTTAGGTAAAGGTAAACACCTGCATTGCACAGAGGGATCTTTCATTCCTTAGGTAATAGTAAACACCTGCAATGCACAGAGGGATAATCCATTCCTTAGGTAAAGTTAAACACCTGAATTGCACAGAGGGATAATCCATTCCTTAGGTAAAGATAAACACCTGCATTGCACAGAGTGAGCATCAATTCCTTACACAACTGTAAACACTTGCATTGAACAGAGGGATCATCCATTCCTTAGATAACCATAAACACCTGCATTGCACAGAGGGGTCATCCATTCCTTATGTAAAGATAAACACCTGCATTGCACAGAGGGATCATTCATTCCTTAGGTATAGGTAAACACCTGCATTGAAAAGAGGGGTCATCTATTCCTTAGGTAAAAGTAAACACCTGCATTACAATGTCAGATCATCCATTTCTTAAGTATCTGTAAACACATGCATTGAACAGAGGGCTCATCTATTCCGTAGGTAATCATCAACACCTGCATTGCACAGAGGGATCATCCATCTTTAGGTAAATGTAAAAATCTGCATTGAAGAGAGGGATCATCCATTCCTTAGATAACGGTAAGCACCTGCATTGCACGGAGGGATAATCCATTCGTTAGTTAAAGGTAAACACCTGAATTGCATAGAGGGATCATCCATTCCTTAGGTAACTGTAAACACCTGCATTGAACAGAGGGGTCATCCATTCCTTAGATGTCAGTACACACCTACATTCAAAAGAGGGCTCGCCTATTCCTTAGGCAAAGATCAACAGCTGCATTGCACAGAGGGATCATCCATTCCTTAGGTATAGGACAACGCCTGCATTTCACAGAGGGATCATCGATTCCTTAGGTAAAGGTAAACACCTATATTGCACAGAGGGATCATCCATTCCTTAGGTAAAAATAAACACCTACATTGCACAGAGGGATCAACCATTCCTTAGGTTTCAGTAAACACCTGCATTGAAAAGAGGGCTCATCTATTCCTTAGGTAAAAGTAAACACCTGGATTGCAATCTCGGATCATCCATTCCTTTGTTAACTGTAAACACTTGCATTGAACACAGGGGTCCTCCATTCCTTAGATATCAGTAAACACATGCATCGAAAGAGGGCTCATCTATTCCTTAGGTAAAGATCACCACCTGCATTGCACAGAGGGACCATCAATTTCTTAGATAACGGGAAACACCTGCATTGAACAGAGAGATCATCCATTCCTAAGATTACGGTAAACAATTGCATTGAACAGATGGATCATCTATTCCTTGGGTAAAGATCAACACCTGCATTGCACTGAGGGTTCATCCGTTACTTAGGTAAAGGTAAACACCTGCATTGCACAGAGGGATCATCCATTCCTTAGGTAAATGTAAACACCTGCGTTGAACAGAGGGGTCATCCATTCCTTAGATGTCAGTAAACACCTGCATTGAAAGGAGGGCTCATATATTCCTTAGGTAAACACCTGAATTCGATAGAGGGATCATCCATTCCTTAGGTAACTGTAAATACCTGCATTGAACAGAGGGGACATCCTTTCCTTAGATGTCAGCAAACACCTACATTGAAAAGAGGGCTCACCTATTCCTTAGGTAAAGATCAACAGCTGCATTGCACAGAGGGATCATCCATTCCTTGGGTAAAGGTAAACACCTGCATTGCACAGACGAATCATCCATTCCTTAGGTAAAGGTAAACACCTGCATTGCACAGAGGGATCATCCATTCCTTTGGCAACTGTCAACAACTGAATTGAACAGAAGGATTATGCATTCCTTAGATAACAGTAAACACCTGCATTGAACAGAGGGCTCATCTATTCCTAAGGTAAAGATCAACACCTGCATTGCACATAGGGATCATCCATTTCTTAGATAACAGGAAACACCTGCATTGAACAGATGGATCATCTATTCATAAGATAATGGTAAACACCTGTATTGAACAGAGGGATCATTTTTTCCTTGGGTAAAGATCAACACCTGCATTGCACAGAGGGTTCTTCCATGACTTAGGTAAAAGTAAACACCTGCATTGCACAGAGGTATGATCCATTGCTAAGGTAATGGTAAACACCTGCATTGCACACAGGTATCAGCCATTCCTTATGTAAAGGTCAACACCTGCATTGAACAGAGGGATCATCTATTCCTTAGTTAAATATCAACAACTGCATTGCACAGAGTTATCATCCATTCCGTAGGTTTCAGTTAACACCTGCATTGAAAAGAGGGCTCATCTATTCCTTAGGTAAAAAACCCTTTCATGTCAAAGTCGGATCATACATTCCATTTTTAACTGTAAGCATCTATTCATTAGGCAAAGATGAACACCTGCATTGCATAGAGGGATCATATAATTCCTTAGGTAAAGGTAAACGCCTGCATTGCACAGAGGGATCATCCGTTCGTTAGGTAAAGATCAACACCTGCGTGGCCCAAAGGGATCATCCATTCTTTATGTAAAGGTAAACACCTTCATCTCACACTTAGAACATCCATTCCTTTTGTAAAGGTAAACACCTGCATTGAAAAGAATGATCTTTCATTCCTTAGGTAATAGTAAACAAGTGCAATGCACCGAGGGATTATCCATTCCTCAAACAAATATAAACACCTGTAATGCGCAGAGGGATCATCCATTCCTTAGGTAAAGGTAAACACCTTCATTGAACAGAGGGATTGACCATTCCATAGGTAATGGTAAACACCTGCATTGCACAGAGGGATCATCCATTCCTTAGGTAATTGTAAACACCTTCATTGAGCAGAGGGATCATACATTCCATAGATAATGGTAAACACCAGCATTGAACAGAGTTGTCATAAATTCCTTAGGTAAAGTTCAATGTATTCATTGCACAGAGGGATCATTCTTTCCTTAGGTAAATGTCAACACCTGCATTGCAAAGAGGGATTGTCTATTCCTTAATTAATGATCAACACCTGCATTGAACAGAGGGGTCATCCATTCCTTAGTTAAAGGTCGACACCTGCATTGCACAGAGGGATCATTCAGTCCCTCGGTATAGGAAAACACCTGCATTGCACAGAGGGATCATCCATTCCTTAGGTAAAGGTCACCACCTGCCTGGCCCAGAGGGATCATCCGAACCTTATGTATAGGTAAACACCTGCATTGCACACAGGGAATATCCATTCCTTAGGTAATAGTAAACACCTGCAATGCACAGAGGGATCATCAATTCCGAAGGTAAATGTAAACACCTACCGTGCACAGAGGGATCGTCTATTCCTTAAGTAAGGATATACAACTGCATTGCACCAGAAGATCATCCATTCCTTTAGTACAGGTAGAAACCCAGTTTAAAGAGATGGATCATCCTTCCTTAGGTAAAGGTAGACACCTACCTTGAACAGAGGGACCATCCATTCCTTAGGTAACATTAAACACCTGCATTTCACAGAGGGATCATCCATTCCTTAGGTAATGGTAAACACCTGCAGTGATCAGAGAGATGATACATTCCTTAGATGAGGGGAAACACCTGCATGAACAGAGGGATCATCCATTCCTTAGGTATCTGTAAACACCAGCATTGAGCAGAGGGATCATCAATTCCTAAGATAACGGTAAACCCCTGTATGGAACAGAGGGATCATCTACTCCTTAGGTAAAGGTAAACACCTGCATTGCTAAGACGGATCATCCATTCGTTAGGTAACTGTAAACCTCGGCATTGAACAGAGGGATCATCCATTCTTTAGATAACGGTAAACACCTGCATTGAACAGAGGGATCATCTATTCCTTAGATAAAGATCAACACTTGCATTACACAGAGGGATCATCCATTTCTTATGTAATGGTAAATACCTTCATTGAACAGAGGGATCATATATGCCTTAGGTAAAGGCCAACAACTGCATTGCACCGAGGGATCATCCATTCCTTATCTTTAGGATAACACCTGCATTGCATAGAGAGATCATCCATTCTTTAGGTAAAGGTAAACACCTGCCTGGCCCAGAGGGATCATCCATTCCTTATGTAATGGTAAACAACTGCATCGCACACAGAGAACATACATTCCATTTGTAAAGGTAAACACCTGCATTGAACACAGGGATCTTTCATTCCTTAGGTAATAGTAAACTCCTGCAATGCACAGAGGGATTATCCAATCCTCAAACAAATATAAACACCTGCAATGCACTGAGGGATCATCCATTCCTTTGGTAAAGGTAAACACCTGCATTGAACAGAGGGATCTTCCATTCCATAGGTAACAGTAAACACCTGCAATACACAGAGGGATCATCCATTCCTTAGGTAAGGGAAAACACCTGCATTGCACACAGGGATCATCCATTCCTTAGGTAACTCTAAACACCTTCATTGAACAGAGGGATCATACATTCCTTAGATAATGCTAAACACCTGCATTGAACAGAGGTGTCATATATTCCTTAGGGAAAGGTGAACATATTCATTGCACAGAGGGATCATCCATTCCTTAGGTTAAAGGTCAACACCTGCATTGCAAAGAGGGATCTTCTATTCCTTAAGTAATGACCAACACCTGCGTTGAACAGAGAGATCTTCCATTCCTTTGGTAAAGGTCAACACCTGCATTGCACAGAGGGATCATCCATTCCTTAGGTAAAGGTCACCACCTGCCTGGCCCAGGAGGATCATCCATACCTAATGTATAGGTAAACACCTGCGTTGCACACAGGGAACATCCATTCCTTAGGTAATAGTAAACACCTGCAATGCACAGAGGGATCATCAATTCCGAAGGTAAATGTAAAAACCTACCGTGCACAGAGGGATCATCTATTCCTTAGGTAAGGGTATACACCTGCATTGAACCCGAGGCTTATCCATTCCTTAAGTAAAGGTAGAAACCTGGTTTGAAGAGATGGATCATCCTTCTTTAGGTAAAGGTAGATACCTGCATTGAACTGAGGGATCATCCATACCTTAGGTAACATTAAACACCTGCATTGCACAGAGGGATCATCCATTCCTTAGGTAATGGTAAATACCTGAAGTGGTGAGAGAGATGATACATTCCTTAGATGACGGGAAACACCTGCATGAACAGAGGGATCATCCATTCCTTAGGTAACTGTAAACACCAGTATTGAGCAGAGGGTTCATCCACTCCTAAGATAACGGTAAACACCTGTATGGAACACAGGGATCATCTATTCCTTAGGTAAAGATCAACACCTGCATTGCACAGAGGATCATCCACTCCTTAGATAAAGGTAAACACCTGCATTGCTAAGTTGGTTCATCCATTCCTTCCGTAACTGTAAACTTCTGCATTGAACAGAGGGATCATCCATTCTTTAGATAATGGTAAGAACCTTCATTGAACAGAGGGCTCATCTATACCTTAGGTAAAGTTCAACACCTGCATTGCACAGAGGGATCATCCATTCCTTATATAATGGTAAACACCTGCATTGAACAGAGGGATCATCCATTTCTAAGGTTAAGACAAAAACCTGCATTGCACAGAGGGATCGTCCATACCTTAGGTAACTAAACAGCTGCATTTAGCAGAGGGATCATCCATTCCTTAGGTAAGGGTAAGCACCTGCCTTGAACAGAGACATCCTCTATTCCATAGGTAAAGATGAACACCTGCATTGCACAGTGGGATCATATAATTCCTTAGGTAAAAGTAAACACCCGCATTCCACAGAGGGATCATACATTCCTTAGGTAATGGTCAACACCTGCATTGCCCAGAGGGATCATCCATTCCTTATGTAAAGGTAAACACCTGCATTGCATACAGAGAACATCCATTCCTTTTGTAAAGGTAAACACCTGCATTGAACAGAGGGATCTTTCATTCCTTAGGTAATTGTAAACACCTGCAATGCACAGAGGGATTATCCATTCCTCAAACAAATATAAACGCCTGTGGACTTCTGGTTAAGATGGCGACATACGAACCGCGCCAAAACAGGGTAGGTAATTAAAGAAAAAAACCCCAGCAAAATACACTCTTCTACTAAAAAGTGAGGTACCTAGTGAACTATCAAGCACAGCAGAGAAGTAGGAGAGATTCAGAGCTGCTGGAGCCCACAGAAGTGTGCAGAAGTAGCTCCATGGTAGCCGTGGCGGCATTGCTAGGCTCTGCCTGAGCCGGCTGAGCTGCAGGATTTTAAAGCCAGGTGAGGAGATTTTTCCACTCACACCGCCTCCTCACAAACTCAAGAAACGTGGAAGGAGGTTGGCAGAGACCAACAGTGAGGCTTGTGAGGAAGAGGATTGCGTAGATGAGCAGACGGACTTCAGCCGCCATTCACAGCCTCCCCTCCCCCACCACGAGCACAAGCACGGCAAGCAACAGAGACCTGGGGAAGAGAGCTCACCATCAGCATCGGGCACAGTGAAAGATGCAGCCTGCCTTCCTGAGCCCATAACACAGCAAAGGACCCAAGCAGCCATGCAGCATAGCTGTGATCAAACCCGTTCCAAAAGGTAACTTGGTTTACACCAGGTTAGTACCCACCAAATAAGCCTGGTATATAATCCTGACGGATGGTCAGATCTGACATTCGAAAATAAGCTATATTTTAGGCTGCTCATTTGTTGCTTCCTGATTTTTTTCCTCCTCTGTCATTCATTGGGGAAGGGTCTCACGTGATCACAAGCTGACCTTGGAACTCTCTACAGATCAGAAATCTTAGCCTCCCAATTGACAGGATTAAGGGTGTGGACTAACACATATCCTTAGGGACTGTGACTTTGTTAGAGGATCTGTTTGTCATAATACCTGCTTTCGCACAAATTCTCTGTACTGTATTTCATTGAAGGGGTACATTGTTGAGTTAAATTTTTAGATTTTGACTGTATTCTGTTCCATTCACCCCACTTGATACTCTCATAGCAGGCAAGGGTCACTTCTGTGATTACTTTGAGAGCCATAAGAACCACACTTAACACCTTAAACTCCTACACTGAAGATATATATATATATCAGATTGATTGATACATCTAATATTACTGCAGATATTTAGAAAACCCAAGCATTACATTAATTCAAGATGCAAAGATCTCTACATTACAATACAAGAAACACAAAAAATCCAGACAATATAAATCCACCAAAAAGTATTAATAAATCAGAAATGACCTTCAGTGAGGCTGACTTAGAGGAAATCCCAGAGAAAGATTTCAAAAGAATGATTATAATTATGTTCAAAGAACTCAAAGAGGAAATGAAAGGGTTCAAAGAACTCAAAGAGGAAATGAAAGGGTTCAAAGACCTCAAAGAAGAAATCAAAGGATTCAAAGAACACACAGAAAACCAATTTAATGAAATAAGGAGGTCAATACTAAACATAAATAAGGAAATAGAAATAATAAAGAAAACCCAGTAAGAAATGCTAGCAATAAAGAACACAGTCACTGAAATAAAACCCTCTGTAGAAAATCTCTCTAGTAGAATGGATGAAGAAGAGAACAGAACATCTAAACTAGAAGACCAAGTAGCTGATCTAATACAGTCCAACAAAGAGAAAGAAAAAATAATAGGAAGGTATGAATGGGAATTTCAGGATATTCAGGACACTATGAAAAGATCAAACATAAGAATTCAAGTGATAGCAGAAGGAGAAGAATTTCACTCCAAAGGCATAGTAGGTGTTTTCAACAAAATCATAGAGGAAAACTTCCCCCAAATTGGGAAAGAGATGCCAATGCAGATACAGGAAGCCTTTAGAACACCAAACAGACAAAACCTGGAAAGAACCTCTCCCCGCCATATTATAATTAAACTACCAAACATACAAACTAAAGAAAATATATTGAAAGCAGCTAGAGAGAAAAAGCAAGTGACCTACAAAGGGAGGCCCATCAGACTCACAGCAGATTGCGCAACACAAACTTTAAAAGCCAGAAGGGCCTGGAGTGATGTATTCTAAGTTCTGAAAGATAAAAACTGTCAACCAAGATTACTTTATCCTGCAAAACTATCTATCCAAATAGATGGAGAAATAAGGACATTCCACAACAAAGACAGGCTAAAGGAATTTTTAGCAACTAAACCAGATCTACAGAAAAAACTTGCAGGAATCATTCACGCTGAGGAGAAAGAAAAGCACACACAACAGGAAATAGGAAAAATAAACCATACTCAAATAACAGTTAAAACAAGTGAGTAAAGGGAAAACAGGAAAAACTAAAAAATAAGAAGAATGGTGAGAATAAACACATATATGTCAATAATAACTCTTAATATCAATGGCCTCAAAATTTGATAAAATTAGAGATGAAAAAAGGCAACATCACAACAGATAACAAAGAAATTCAGAAAATCATACGGACGTACTTTAAGAATATATATGCCTCTAAGTTTGAAAACCTGAAAGAAATGGATGATTTCTTTGATTCATACGACCTACCAAAATTAAATCAAGATGAGATAAACCATTTAAATAGAACTATAACAACCACAGAGATTCAAGCAGATTAAAAAAGTCTCCCAACCAAAAAAAGCCCAGGCCCAGATGGATTCACTGCTGAATTTTACCAGACATTCCTGGAAGATCTAACACCAATGCTTCTCAATCTTTTCCATAAAATAGAAAAGGAAGGAATTCTACCAAAATCCTTCTATGAAGCCAGCATCCCCCTGATACCCAAACTGGACAAAGACAGATCAAAAAAAAGAAAATTATAGACCAATCTCCCTCATGAACATAGATGCAATTCTCAACAAAATACTGGCAAACAGAATACAAGAATTTATCAGAAAGATTATTCACCCTGACCAAGTAAGCTTTATCCCAGAGATGCAGGGATGGTTCAACAAAAATCAGGCAGGTGGTATAACCATACCTGATTTTAAGTAATATTACAAAGCCATAGCAACAAAAACAGCATGGTACTGGCACAAGGACAGACAGGTAGATCAATGGAACAGAATAGAAGACCCAAATATTAATCCAAGCAGCTACAGCCACCTGATTTTTGACAAAAATGCCAAAATTATTAATTGGAGAAAAGATAGCCTCATTAACAAGTGGTGCTGGGAAAACTGGACATCGGTATGTAAAAGGATAAACATAGATCCTTGTCTCTCTCCATGCACAAGAGTCAAGTCCAAATGGATCAGGGACCTTGATATCAGACCTGAAACTCTGAACCTGCTAAAGGAAAAGGTAGGGAAAACCCTTCAACATATTGGCATAGGTAAGGACTTTCTGAATATAACCCCAATTGTTCAGGGAATAAAACCACTAATCAACCAATGGGACCTTATGAAATTACAAAGCTTTTGTACAGCAAAGGATACTGTGAATAGAGCAAAAAGACAACCTACAGAATGGGAGAAAATCTTTGCCAGCTATACATCTGACAGAGGATTAATATCCAGAATATACAAAGAACTCAAAAAACAGAATAATAAGTATTCAAACAACCCAGTTAATAATGAGCTATGGAACTAAATAGAGAATTCACAGAAGATGAAATACAGATGGCATATAAACATCTATAAAAGTGTTCCACATCCTTAGCCATCAGGGAAATGCAAATTAAAACCACATTGAGATTCCATTTCACTCCTGTCAGAATGGCTACCATCAAGAAAACAAATGATAATAAGTGTTGGCCTGGATGCGGAAAAAGAGGAACAATTCTACACTGTTGGTGGGAATGTAATCTGGTGCAACCATTGTGGAAATCAGTGTGGAGGTTCTTGAGACAGCAAAAAATAGATTTACCATATGATCCAGCTATAGCACTCCTAGGCATATATCCAGAGGACTCTTCTCACTACCTTAGAGATACTTGCAAAACCATGTTTATTGCTGCTCTATTCACAATAGCTAGGAAATGGAAGCAGCCTAGATGTCCCACCACAAATGAATGGATAATAAAGATGTGGTACATTTACACAATGCAGTTATACCCAGTGGTAAAGAAAAATGAAATGATGAAATTTGCAGGCAAATGGATGGATCTGGAAAGGATTATACTAAGTGAGGTAACCCAGGCTCAGAAAGCCAAATGTCACATGTTCTCTCTCACATGTGGATCCTTGCTACAAATATAAACACCTGCATCGAACAGAGGGATCATCCATTCCTTAGGTAAAGGTCAACATCTGCATTGCCCAGAGGGATCGTCCATTCCTTAGGTAACTAAACAACTGCATTGCACAGAGGGATCATACATTCCTTAGGTCAAGCTAAAAACCTGCATTGCACAGAGGGATCGTTCATTCCTTAGGTAACTAAACAGCTGCATTGCACAGAGGGATCATCCATTCCTCTGATAAGGGTAAGCACCTGCGTTGAACAGAGACATCATCTATTCCTTAGGCAAAGATCAGCACATGCATTGCCCAGAGGGATGATCCATTCCTTAGGTAATGGTAAACACCTGGTTGCACGAAGGGATCATCCATTCCTTACATAAAGGTAAGCACCTGCATTGAACAGAGGGATCACCCCTTCCTTAGGTAATGATCAACACCTGCATTTCACAGAAGGATCATTCATTCCTCAGGTAAAGGACAACACCTGCATTGCAAAGAGGGATTGTCTATTCCTTAAGTAATGATCAACACCTGCATTGAACAGAGGGGTCATCCATTCCTTAATTAAAGGTCAACACCTGCATTGCACAGAGGGATCATTCATTCCCTAGGTATAGGCAACACCTGCATTGCACAGAGGGATCATCCATTCCTTAGGTAAAGGTAAACACCTCCATTGCACACAGGGAACATCCCTTCCTTAGGTAATAGTAAATACCTGCAATGCACAGAGGGATCATCAATTCCGAAGGTAAATGTAAACACCTACCGTGCACACAGGGATCGTCTATTCCGTAAGTAAGGGTACACACCTGCATTGCACTGGAAGATCATCCATTCCTTTAGTAAAGGGAGAAACCTGGTTTAAAGAGATGGATCATCCTTCTTAAGTTAAAGTTAGATGCCTGCATTGAACAGAGGGACCATCCATTCATTAGGTAACATTAAGCACCTGCATTGCACAGAGGGATCATCCATTCCTTAGGTAATGGTAAACACCTACAGTGATCAGAGAGATCATCCATTCCTTAGATGAAGGGAAACACCTGCATGAACAAAGGGATCACCCATTCCTTAGGTAAAGAACAACACCTGCATTGCACAGAGGATCACCCATTCCTTAGGTAAAGGTAAACACCTGCATTGCTAAGGCGGATCATCCATTCCTTAGGTAACTGTAAACCTCAGCGTTGAACAGAGGGATCATCCATTCTTTAGATAACGGTAAACACCTGCATTGAACAGAGGACTCATCTATTCCTTAGGTAAAGGTAAACATCTGCATTTCACAGAGGGATCATCCATTCCTTAGGTAATTGTAAACACCTGGTTGCATGAATGGATCATCCATTCCTTAGATAAAGGTAAAAACCTGCGTTGAACAGATATCACCCATTCCTTAGGTAATGGTCAACACCTGCATTTCACAGAGGGATCATCCATTCCTTAGGTAAAGGTCAACACCTGCCTGGCCCAGAGGGATCATCCATTCCTTATTGTAAAGGCAAACACGTGCATCACACACAGAGAACATCTATTCCTTTTGTAAAGGTAAACACCTGCATTGAACAGAGGGAGTTCTCATTCCTTAGGTAATAATAAACATCTGCAATGCACAGAAGGATCATCCATTCCTTACGTAAAGGTCAACACCTGCATTGCACAGAGGGATCATCCATCCCTTAGGTAACCCTAAACACCTGCATTGAACAGAGGGACCGTCCATTCCTTAGATAAGGGTAAGCACCTGCATTGAACAGAGGGATCATTCATCCCTTAGGGAAATGGAAACACCTGCCTTGCACAGAGGGATCATCTATTCCTTAGGTAAAGGTGAACACCTGCATTGACCAGAGGGATCATCCAATCCTTACGTAAGTTCAACACCCGCATTGAACATATGTGTCATTCTTTCCTTAGGTAAAGGTCAACACCTGCCTATCCAAGAGGATTCATCCCTTCCTAATGTAAATGCCAGCACCTGCATTGCACACAGTAAACACCAATTCCTTTGATAAAGGTAAATACCTGCATTGAACAGAGGGATTTTCAATACCTTAGGTAATAGTATACACCTGCAATTCACAGAGGGATCATCCATTCCTAAGGTAAATGTAAACACCTGAAATGCACAGAGAAATCATCCATTCCTTAGGTAAAGGTCAACACCTGCCTGGCCCAGAGGGATCATCCATTCCTTATTGTAAATGTAAACACCTGCATTGAACAGAGGGATCATCCAGTCCTTAGGTAAAGGACAACACCTACATTGCATAGATGGATTATCCATTCCTTAGGTAAACTTCAAAACCTGCCTTGCCAGGAGGGATCATCCATAACTTATGTAAAGCTAAACACCTGCATTGCACACAGGGAACACCCATTCCTTAGGTAATAGTAAACACCTACATGCACAGAGGGATCATAAATTCCGAAAGTAAATGTAAACACCTACCATGCACATAGGGATCGTCTATTCCTTAGATAAGGGTATACACCTGCATTGTCCAGGGGATCATTCATTAGTTAATGGTAAACACCTACCGTGATCAGAGAGATCATCCATTCCTTAGATAACGGGAAACCGCTGCATTGCACAGAGAGATCTTACATTCCTTAAGTAATGATCAACACCTGCATTGAACAGAGGGATCATCCATTCCTTAGGTAAAGTCAACATCTGCGTTGCACAGAGGGATTATCCATTCCCTAGATAATGGTAAACACCTGCATTGAACAGAGAGATCATCCATTCCTTAGGTAATGGTCAACACCTGCATTGCACAGAGGGATTATCCTTTGCATAGACAAAGGTAAATACCTGCACTGAACAGAGGGATCATCCATTTCTTAGGTAATGGTCAGCACCTGCATTGCACACAGAGAACATCCATTCTTTTTGTAAAGATAAACACATGCATTGAACAGAGGGATCTTTCGTTCCTTAGGTAATAGTAAACACCTGCAATGCGCAGAGAGATTATCCATTACTAAGACAAATATAAACGCCTGCAGTGCACAAAGGGATCATCCATTCCTTAGGTAAAGCTAAAAACCTGCATTGAACAGAGGGGTCATTCATTCCTTAGGTAAATGTAAACACCTGCCTTGCACAGAGGGATCATCTATTCCTTAGGTAAAGTTGAACCCCTGCATTGCACAGAGTGATCATCCAATCCTTAGGTAAGTTCAACACCTGCATTGAACAGATGTGTCATTCATTCCTTAGGTAAATGTCAACACGTGCCTGTCCAAGAGGGATCATCCCTTCTTTATGTAAATGTAAACACCTGCATTCCACACCGTAAAAACCAGTTGCTTTTCTTAAAGGTAAACACCTGAATTGAACAGAGGGATCTTCCATTCCTTAGGTAATAGTAAACTTATGCATTGCACAGAGGGATCATTCATACCTTAGGTAAGGGTCAACACTTGACTGGCCCAGAGGGATCATCCATTCCTTATATAAAGGTAAAAACCAGTTTTGAACACAGAGAACATCCATTTCTTTTGTAAACATAAACACCAGCATTGAACATAGGGATCTTTAATTCCTTACGTAATAGTAAACACCTGCAAAGCACAGAAGGATCATCCTTTTCTAAAACAAATATAAACACCTGTAATGCCAGACGGATCATCCATTCCTTAGGTCAAGCTAAAAACCTGCATTGCACAGAGGGATAATCCATTCCTTACATAATTGTAAACAGCTGCATTGAACAGAGGGATCTTCTATTCCTTAGGTAATAGTAAACACCTGCAACTCACAGAGGGATCATCCATTCCTTTGGTAACTGTAATCACCTGCATTGAACAGTGGGATCATGCATTTCTTAGATAAGGGTAAGCACCTGCATTGAACACAGGGATCAAACATTCTTTAGGTAACTGTAAACACCTGAATTGAACAGGGGGATCATCCATTCCTAATATAACGGTAAACACCTATATTGAAAAGAGGGACCATCTATTCCTTAGATAACAGTAAGCACCTCCATTGAACAGAGGGATCATCCATTACTTAGGAAAAGGTAAACACCTGCATTGCACAGAGGGATCATCCATACCTTAGGTAATGGTAAACACCTGGTTGCTCAGAGGGATGTTTCATTCCTTAGGTAATAGTAAACACCTGCAATGCACAGTGATCATCCATTCTTAAAACAAATATAAACACATGCAATGCACAGAAGGATCATCCATTCCTTAGGTAAGGGTTAACACCTGCATTGCACAGAGGGATTATTCATTCCTCAGGTAACTGTAAACACCTTCATTTAACAGAGGGATCATACATTCCTTAGATAAGAGTAAAAACCTGCATTGAACAGAGGTGTCATATATTCCTTAGGTAAAGGTCAATATATTCATTGCACAGAGTTATCATCCATTCCTTAGGTAAAGGTCAACTCCTGCATTATACAGAGGGATCATCCATTCCTTTGGTATAGTACAACGCCTGCATGGCACAGAGGGATCTTATATTCCTTAAGTAATGATCAACACCTGCATTTAACAGAGAGGTCATCCATTCCTTAGGTAAAGGTCATCACCTGCATTGCACAGAGGGATCATCCATTCCTTAGTTATAGGACAACACCTGCATTGCACAGAGGGATCATCCGTTCCTTAAGTAAAGATCAACACCTGCATTGAACAGAGTGATCATCCATTCCTTAGGTAAAGGTCAACACCTGACTGACAAAGAGAGATCATCAATACTTTATGTAGAGATAAACACCTGCATTGCACACAGGGAACATCCATTCCTTAGGTAATAGTAAACACATGCAATACACAGAGGTATCATTAATTCCGAAGGTAAATGTTAACACCTACCATGCACAGAGGGATCATGTATTCCTGAGGTAAGTAAATGTAGCAACCTGGTTTGAAGAGAGGGATCATACTTCTTTAGGTAAAGGTAGACACCTGTGTTGAACAGAAGGATCATCCATTCCTTAGGTAACATTAAACACCTGCATTGCACAGAGGGATCAACAATTGCTTAGGTAATGGTAAACACCTGCAATGATCAGTGAGATCATCCATTACATAGATAACGGGAAACATCAGCACTGAACAGAGGGGTCATCTATTCCTTACATAAATGTAAACACCTGCATTGCCCAGAGGGATCATCCATTCCTTAGGTAATGGTAAACACCTGGATTGCACAGAGGGACCATCCATTCTTTACATAACGGAAAACATGTGCACTGAGCAGAGGGATCATCCATTCCTTGGGTAATGGTCAACACCTGCATTGCACAGATAGATCACCCATGTCTTATGTAAAGGTAAACACCTACATTGCACACAGGGAACACCCATTCCTTAGGTAATAGTAAACACCTGCAATACACAGGTATCATCAATTCCGAAGTTAAATGTAAAAACCTACCATGCACAGAGGGATCGTCTATTCCTGAGGTAAGGGTATACACCTGCATTGCACCAGGGGAAACACCTGCATTGAACAGAGGGATCATGTATTCCTTAGATAAATGTAAACAGCTGCATTGAACAGAGGGATCTTCTATTCCTTAGGTAACAGTAAACACCTGCAACTCACAGAGGGATCATCCATTCCTTTGGTAACGGTAAACACCTGCATTGAACAGTGGGATCATGCATTCCTTAGATAAGGGTAAACACCTGCATTGCACAGAGGGATCATCCATTCCTTAGGTAATGGTAAACACCTGGATTGCACAGAGGGATCATCCATTCTTTAGATAACGGTAAACACCTGCATTGAGCAGAGGGATTATCCATTCCTTGGGTAATGGTCAACACCTGCATTGCACAGAAGGATCATCTGTGTCTTATGTAAAGGTAAACACCTACATTGCACACAGAAAACATCCATTCCTTTTGTAAAGGTAAACACCTGCACTCAACAGAGGGTAATAGTAAACAACTGCAATTCAGTGGTTTATTACTTATAGTTTGCATCTGCAATCACCTTGCTAGAGGCAAGGTCACTGGGGGCCCAGGTCTTAAGGTGTGGTGATGGTTT
This sequence comes from Orientallactaga sibirica, assembly GCA_036365145.1. NCBI lineage: Eukaryota > Metazoa > Chordata > Mammalia > Rodentia > Dipodidae > Orientallactaga > Orientallactaga sibirica. The sequence goes on along the minus strand of JAEOAD010002053.1, from coordinate 3,187 downwards.
GAGAGTCCATTGTAAAGATATGCAAATGTGCCTAGCAGGAGTTCCTGAAGTGTGCTGTGTGACCTTTGGCTGTAGTTTTTGCTCTGTGTGCTGTGGTGGCTGGTTGGCTTTGCCTCTCTGCTTGGCCTTGTGAAGAGCAGGCTGCTTCTCCTGACCATTTATGGAACTTCCCTGGATCTGTAAGCTTCAATAAATAATATCCCTTCCTCCATAACTGTGCCTGGTCTGGAAGTTCATCTCAGCGAACCTGAAGCTGTCTGCTACAGTAAAGTGGTACCGAGGAGTGTGGGGTGAGATGAATCTGACCATGTGGATATTCGTCTTTTGGAACCTTTGTTTTGGAGGAATGGGCATGGACTTGGTGCTTGCAACTGAAGATGCCTTCTGGAGTGGTAAGCCAAGTTTTATGGACTATTCTGATGAGAGTTTGAGAATGCTAAGTGCAGACAGTATTGAACTTCGAGGCTTGGCTTATGAGCTTTCTAAGGGGAAGGAAAGACTGCAGAGGACTTTGTTGGAACTGGGCTACTGGCATAAGGGATGGCTACGTTCTGCTATCCAGGCCCAGAAAGTTTGATCAAGGTTAAATTTGTAATGGACTGATGTGCTTGGCTGAAGATATCGGACTGAGATTTTAAGATTTTAAGTTGGAAAACCTCAAGCAAGGTAAAAACAGAGGCACTGAGACTGGTTTAGCTTACTGAGCTGTCAACACATTAGCAATCTTAAGGAAGGTGGAAGGAAGGTGGCCTGACTTGATTTACATTAAAACAATGGAGAGGATGCCTGAGGAAAGACTGTTAAAAATGCAAATTCTTGGAAAGAGCTGACTGGAGAAGGAACCTGCTTTTCAAGGCTATGGTTTATTTTGTCCCTGGATTAAGAATATGGCTGTGTCCTGCACACCTGGTATTAGTTTTGGAAATATGAAAATGCATAGAATGGTCATGAGTTGCACACGTTCCAGGAGCCGCTGCTGAGATGCGGCATGAGGCAGGGCATGAAGACCCTCAGGAATAGGCTGGAAGAGCCTTTGGAAGATGGACCGTGGTTTGCATGGAGACCTGAAGATGTTTTGGATATACCAGGACTGTGCAAAAGGGCTACCATGGAGTGCAGTGTTGGCATGGGTTGAAAGTTTTCCTGGCGACTCTGCTCAGCTGGAGGGGCGGAATTGGAAACCTGGAGACTGTTAGTCTCTGGTTATATTGAACTTGAACTGCAGAAGTTTGATGACTGTTGATGGTGGTTGAGTTTGCATTGTTTTAGTTTCTCCTTGCTATGCCTTATACCAGTTAAAAATGTTTACTCTGTGCCTTTACATGTTGAAAGTATTTAACTTGTTTGATTTTACAGGACTCACTATCTTAAGTTGATCAAGACTGTGAGAACCTTTGAAATTGGACTGAGTACAATTTACAATGTGTGATAGTTATAAATCTATTAAATAGGAGCTAAATATATTGGGGGCCAGGGGCGGAATGTGGTAGTTTGAATATATGTCCCCCAATATATTCAGTGGTTTATTACTTATAGTTTGCATCTGCAATCACCTTGCTAGAGGCAAGGTCACTGGGGGCCCAGGTCTTAAGGTGTGGTGATGGTTTGAGAGTCCATTGTAAAGATATGCAAATGTGCCTAGCAGGAGTTCCTGAAGTGTGCTGTGTGACCTTTGGCTGTAGTTTTTGCTCTGTGTGCTGTGGTGGCTGGTTGGCTTTTGCTCTCTCTGCTCGGCCTTGTGAAGAGCAGGCTGCTTCTCCTGACTTTATGGAACTTCCCCTGGATCTGTAAGCTTCAATAAATAATATCCCTTCCTCCATAACTGTGCCTGGTCTGGAAGTTCATCTCAGAGAACCTGAAGCTGTCTGCTACAAGTAAACACCTGCAATGCACAGTGGGATCATCCATTCCTAAGACAAATATAAACACCTGAAATTCACAGATGGATCATCCATTCCTTAGGTCAAATTAAAAACCTGCATTGCACAGATGGATTATCCATTCCTTAGGTAACTGTAAACAGCTGCATTGAACAGAGGGATCATCCATTCCTTAGATAAGGGTAAGCACCTGAATTGAACAGACGGATCATCTATTCCTTAGGTAAAGATCAACACCTGCATTACACAGAGGATCATATAATTCATTAGGTAAAGGTAAACAACTGCATTGCACAGAGGGATCATCCATTCCTTAGGTAATGGTAAACACGTCGGTTGCACAGAGGGATCATCCATTCCGGAGATAACGGTAAACACCTGCATTGAACAGAGGGATCCTCCATTCCTTAGGTAATGGTCAACACCTGCATTGCACAGAGGGATCATCCATTCCTTAGGTAAAGGTCAACACCTGCCTGGCACAGAGGGATCATCCATTCCTTCTGTAAAGGTAAACAACTTCATTGCACACAGAGAAAATCGTTTTGTAAAGGTAAACACCTGCATTGAACAGAGGGATCTTTCATTCCTCAGGTAATAGTAAACACCTGCAATGCGCAGAGGGATTGTCCATTCCAAAGACAAATATAAATGCCTGCAATGCACAGAGGGAGCATCCATTCCTTATGTATAGCTAAAAACCTACATTGAACAGAGGGATCATCCATTCCTTAGATAAGGGTAAACACCTGCATTGAACAGAGGGATCATCCATTCCTTTGGTAAATGTAAACACCTGCCATGCCCAGAGGGATCATCTATTCCTTCGGTAAAGGTGAACACCTGCATTGCACAGAGGGATCATCCAATCCTTATGTAAGTTCAACACCTGCATTGAACAGATGTGTAATTCATTCCTTAGGTAAAGGTCAACACCTGCCTGTCCAATTTGGATCATCCCTTCCTTCTGTAAATGCAAACACATGCATTGCACACATTAACACCAGTTCCTTTGTTAAAGGTAAACACCTGCATTGAACAGAGGGATCTTCCTTTCCTTAGGTAATAGTAAACTCCTGCAACTCACAGAGGGATCTTCCATTCCTAAAGTAAATGTAAACACCTGCAATGCAAAGTGCGATCACCCATTCCTTAGGTAAAGGTCAACACCGGCCTGGCCCAAAGGGTCATCCATTCCTTATGTGAATTTAAACTCCTGCTTTGAACACAGGGAACATCCATTACTTTGGTAAAGGTAAACACCTGCATTGAACAGAGGGATCTTCCATTCCACAGCTAATAGTAAA
>JAEOAD010001234.1:0-51438 GCA_036365145.1 Orientallactaga sibirica | reverse complement strand
TGTCTGTGCAGACCCCTGAGACTGTTAAACTCAAGCAGACCCAGCTTGGTGTCAGCTTAGGTGGCCAACAGATGGCCTTCACCAACCCAGCCCAAGCATGGGCAGCACAGGCTGTACACGACTCCATTCACAAGCATAATCACATGACCTGAAATGTGATGCCAAGTGGGTGAAACCTAACACTGGGCACATACTAATCCCTCCACCCCCTTCTCCAGCCTTAGGACAGCGCTTTGAACAAACTCCCAGATGCTTGTCCTAGCACAGCACACTTGTACACCAGAATCACCTGTGCTAGTTGCCCTGGTCTTGGGCCATGAGTCTACTTCAGCTAAAGGCAGCTCAGAGCAGTGAGCGCTTTGCTTCTTCCCGTGCCATGCTTGTGGGTGGGCGGGGGGCCGAGTCTTGCACAGTGATTCTGCTGAGTTGGACAGAACCCTGTAATGCCTGAGCATAGGCCAAGGACAAGCTGCCTGGTTTACAGTAGAGGCTTGTGGGGTGACTTTTCTGGGTACTCCCCTGGCTCACTAAGCAACAAATCAATGTGAATTTAAGACAAACTTGGGCTTGGATTGCCCTCTAGTGTTCCAAGACACCAACACACCCACAGCCAGCTCCTGGTAAACCTGGTGATCACAGAACTGCAGACTCAGCAAAGGAGCCATCTGCCTGGAATTCTCAGAGACAAGCACAAGCAAAGTCCCATTACAAAGACTGGGATACTCAACACCCCAGTGACCAGATGATGGTTCACACCAACAAGCTCAACGAGATTTCAATAAACCACAACCTCATCTGAATATGTCAGAGCTGACCAGACAGTAGTCAGTGTAAGAGAACACTCAGAAGAATTCAACGTAACTGTTTTAACGAAACCTGAGTACAAAGGAAATGCGATAAACTATCCAATAGTCAATAGGAAACTATGACAGGCAGATGGAAGCAATTAAAAAATAAGTCTAAGCTGAAAAACACATTAATTGAAATTTAAAAATGTGACAGAAGGTATCAACAGTAGGAAAGATCAATGAATAACAACAAAAATCATCCAAACCAAGAAAAAGTACAAATATTCAGGTTCAGGAAAGCCAATGGTTGGTCACCACTCAGACTTAACTGAAGCAAGACTGCTGGAAGACACATCAAGACCTATGTCATCAGGTTCTTGAAGGTGAAACATCAACTGCCTCTCACAGCAGCAAGAGTTTTAAAAAAACATTTAAGGGATTCCAATTACCCTGACAACAGACTCTCTATAGGCCACAGAGTGAAGAAAAGGGCCAACAAAAGTTGAGGGAATGTATCTCAAGAAAATCCTGTAAGAATATTAGAGATAGTTGGCCATACTGAAGAAAGACGTGCTAAAAAAGACTGAAAAAAAGCTCACTGGCTGAGCCTGGTGGTGCATACCTTTAATCCCAGCACTTGGGTGGCCAAGGTAAGGGGACTGTTGTGAGTTTGAGGCCAACGTAAGACTCCTTAGTTAACTCCAGGTCAGTCTGGCTAAGAGCAAGACCCTACCTCGAAAAACAAACACAAACAAACAAAAAGCTCACTGGAAGGAGAAGCTATACAAACACCTTCAGAATGCTCTCACGTTGTAAGCACTGTATATAAACCACTCATATCATTAGAATAAAGATTGCAAACCAAAACAAAAAAAATAAAAAAATAATGACCAGACTATAACTGTAAGGTAAGACAGGCAATTCAGAAAGATGTAAAATGTGATATGAAACTATTTATGTGCAAGCTGAGTGTGGTGGCACACGCTTTTATTCCAGCACTCAGGAGGCAGAGGTAGGAGGATCACTATGAGTTCAAGGCCACCCTGAGACTACATTGTGAACTCTATATCAGCCTGGACTATAGTGAAATCCTACCTTGGAAAATCCACAGAGGAAAAAAAAAAATTAAGTGGGATGCTAGAGAGATGGATCAGTGTCTCAATGCTATGCAAGCATGAGGTTTGGGCTTCAACACCCACATAAATATTCAGACATGGCCATGCATGGCAGTAACCCCAGTGCTGAGGGGGGTGGAGAAAGGAGGGTCACTAGAACTTTCTGATCAGTACATCTGACTAAAACGGTGGCTACAGGTTCAATGTGAGACTCCATCTCAAAGATATAAAGTAGAAGAACAAAATATGGCATTCAATGTTCTCCTCTGGCCTCTGCACACATGCACAAAGGAAACATGAATGCAGCACACACGCACGCACACGCACGCACACACACACACACACGCACACACAAATTTAAATGTAGGAATAAGTACAAGAGTAAAGTTTTCTTATTAGTGTATGTTGTTTCTGTTCTTATGTTTCTGATCATGTTGAAGTTGCTTTCATTTGAAAGCAGTGGCTTATTATAGTCAAAGCATGTTTGTAAGCTGCATGGCAATCACACTGGTGCTTCTGACTGGGGTCACCAGCTACTTGGCTGGTGGCTTTCTCCTTTCAGTGAACAGCTGGACCATGCATCCAGGGCATGGATTTGACTGTGTAGACCTGATGCAGGCAACAAGGTCTCTTCAACTCATAGCTCCTATGTTCCTTAACTAATTTTAGAAAAATATTTTTAATTATTTATTTACAAGAAGAGAGAAGGAGAGAAATAAAGGGAAGGAGAGGGAAGAGAGAGTGAATGAATGAAAAGGGGTACACCAGCGCTTTCTACCACTGCAAATGAACTCCAGAAGCATGCACCACTTGGTGCATTTGGTTTATGGGGTTCTGAGGAATAGAACCCAAGCAGTAAGGCTTTGCAAGCAAGCACCTTAAGTGCTGAGCCATCTCTCCAGCCCTGCTCCTATATTATTAATAAGCAACGAGGCAAGATCACCAGATAGAAGACTGGATGAGTTGGTAATGAGAAGTGTGTGACTTTTGCCAGGCTGAGTGAACAATGTGAATTCATGATCACAACTCAAAGGTATGACAGGGCCACCGAGTTTAACAGGGAAGGCAAATGGCAAGCCTCATATGGACATCAAAAAACACAATCACAAGCCGGGCGTGGTGGCTCACGCCTTTAATCCCAGAACTCGGGAGGCAGAGGTAGGAGGATTGCCGTGAGTTCGAGGCCACCCTGAGACTACATAGTGAATTCCAGGTCAGCCTGAACTAGAGTGAGACCCTACCTTGAAAAACCAAAAAAAAATAAAAAAAATAAAAAAATAAAAACAAAAAAAAACACAATCACAGTGCCAGGGAAATGACTACTGAGCCTTTTGATATGGTTCAGGTAAAGATCTTACATACCTTGGCTGGGGAAACCAAGCATTTATTTCTTTTTAAAAAGAATTGTGTGTGTGCGTGCGTGCGTGCGTGTGTGTGTGTGTGTGTGTGTGTGTGGTGCAGGTAGAATAGGGTCTCTTGCCACTGCAAACAAACACCTGAAGCACATACTACTTTGCATGTGGCTTTAACATGGGTACTGGGGAATCAAAACCAGGCCATCAGGCTTTACAAGCAACTGCCCTTAACTGCTGAGCTATCTATCCAGCCCCATTAGCATTTCTTTAAAACTAAAAATTCCTCATTTTAGGCAGGTAACTTCTAATGCTGGAATTCTCTAGAGATGCCTAAGTGGTTAAGGCACTTGCCTGCAAAACCTCAGGCCCTGAGTTCAATTCCCAAGTACTCAGATGCATTAAGTGGTGCAAGCATCTGGAGTTCATTAGCAGTGGTAGGAAGCCCTGGCACAACTATACTCACTGTCTGTCTGCCTGTTTTTCTCTCAAATAAATAAACAGTTTTTAAAAAATGCAGCTAAAGGCTACTTACACAAATATGATGTCCCCTCTCTTAGAGTAAGCAGGAATTGCACTGGCTATGGTGGAAAAGCCGAATGAGTAAATGATGGCTTCTTCAGTATTCATGAACTTTGCCAGGCGCTCTTCCAAGTCCAGGTGAACATCTATTTCAATGGTAAAGTTAAATTGTTAAGATGTCTATTTAACCCAGTTTCTCTTATTACAGAATAAAGAAACCTAATTGTTTAATTATTGCCACTTTCTTGCCTAGCACTGAAACCAGCTCTGCCTCTTCATCCCTCTGCTGTAAGAATGCCGGCCCACAGACTCACTGCTGCAACTGCCCTTGACAAAACCTCTGAGGCTTGACCGTGGTTACTGAGGGCCTTTTACATTTCAGCAAAAAGAGCCTCATGCACTCTGACCAAGATGGTGACATGCTAGAAAGAAGTTATGTCTTCTCTAACAAGCCAGGATGGCACTCAGGTGGGGAACCTACCATTCTGTTGTGGAACTGGGCTTCTGAGTTTCTAAGACAAAATATACCAGAGAATTACAATTTACCATACAAAAAGAAATACAAAGGCCAGGTGAGGTGGCTAACGCCATTAATCCCAGCACTTGAGAGGCAGAGGTAGGATGATAGCTATGAGTTCAAGGCCAACCTGGAACTACAGAGGGAGTTTGAAGACAGCCTGGGCTAGAGTGAGACCCTACCTCTAAAAAAAAAAGATTAAATTAAAAAAAAAAACCCAACAACAACAAAAAGAAATAAGGTCCTTTCATAGAAGCAGCTTAAGAATGTTGATGTAATCATAGGGACAAACTTCAATTATTAAATGGAAATGTGTTTACTGCTTATATCCTCCCACTTGCAGTCTAAGCTATGAGGCCTCATGCTTGGGACAGAAGAACAAGCAATGCTCCAAGACAGCAAGCCGCTAACTGGCTTTGTATTCTAGAGCTTTAAGGTCACTTTAGCATGAGACATTCTGAAGGAAAGAAGCACACTTGTAAAGACTGATTTACTCTTCACTGCAGCAGGACCCACCACTGGAGGACCAGCTCACAGCACAGCAGTGCCTCAGCCCAGAGAGGGAGAAACCAGGCTCTGGGTCTCAGAACTCAGGATGGGGAAGGAGAGCAGAGGGCACAGAGGCAGATTCTGAGGTGGCCAGACAGGGAGCCACAGAGTGTCCATTAAGGAACCCCATTAAGGGAGTCTGGCCATTTCCAAAGAGAGGTGAGGAGTGTTGCAGTTGGCTGGCAGAGCCCAGTTTAGTTATAGGTTTCTTGCAAGGGGCTACAGAATTGTTAAAATGAATGATTTATTCCATTACAATAAAGCAGTGATAAAAGACAAAGGAAGAAAAGACAAAGCAGGCTTACTTACTACTTATAATTTCTGTAAGTGTAGACTACATCATATAAGAACTAGGTGAAATGCAATTTAATTTCCATTACCAAATGGCTATAGTCATTTTACAGACTGGACGCTTTCCATTATGTCAACATTAAATAAATGTGGGATTTCACAAGACTAAGCTTTAGAGAATGTATCTGAATGACATTAACACCATAGAAAATGAAAGTTACATGACTCCCATCTTCTTCAAGAGGTGTCACACTACGAAAGGGTTTCAGGGAAAATTTGACCATAAAGAGGAAAAGAGTGAGGACATAAGAGTTAATCACCTCACAAGCAGTTGAGCACATCTACCTTCCCTCCTCCTCCCCCTCCCTCCCTCCCTCCCTCCCTCCCTCCCTCCCTTACTGTCCCCCCCCCACATTCTTCTCCCCTCCCTTGCTTCATCACTGTCCTCTAAGCACTGTGATCCTATGATTCTCGCTTCCCTGCCAGGTAGGGGTCTGGGCAGATGGGTCTCCTTCAAACTACAACAGTGCCTCTTGCCTGGGAGTAGCCACCACATTTAGCCAGTAAGTGAACACATCAGGCCACAGTGAACTGCTTTCATTTGAGATCTATATTTCTCATACCAGTAAAGAGGAAGACAAATGATTTTACTAACTATAAAAGGGATTTCCTATGGTTCTATGGGCCTCTCAAATCTCGAAGACTTGACACTGATGAAGGATGAGAACATGAAGCTAGCTGGGGTTTTGTACCCGGGCTCCAGAGTGAGTCCCTCTGCTGGTAAATACTGGCATGTTAGAATATTCAAGTCATAAATGTAAACTAGTATAGTAGACAGCTTCAGGTTCTCTGAGTTGAACTTCAACTTTGCTGAGATGAACACAGTTATGGAGGAAGGGATTTATTGAAGCTTACAGATCCAGAGGAATTTCTATAATGGCAGAAGAAGCTGGGCTGGTCTTACAGTACCAGGCAAGAAAGAAAGCCAAAAGCCAAAAGCCAAAAAAAAGCCAAAAAAAGCCAGAGCACAGCACACCTCAGGATCTCTAGCTAGGGACACTTTGCATATCTTTAGATTGAAATCTCAAACCCACCACCACACCTTAAGAGCCACCCAGTGACACTGCCTCCAGCCAGGTGTTGCAGATGTAAACTGCAAACTTATTAACAGGGAATGTATTGGAGGCCATGTATTCAAACTACCACAAGCAGTATAGCCACTATGGAAATCATTATAGATTCCCGAAAACACTAAAACAGACCTATCAGATGACCTAGCTACACCACTCCTGGATGTTTACACACAAGCGACCAAGGTAACTATCACAGAGGTACTTGGTCATTAATGTGTATAGCAGCACTATGCACATTTACTAAGTTGAGGAACCAATCTAGGAGTCTGTAACAGAGGAATGAATAGAAAAATGGGGTGTATGTATACAATGGCATTTTTTCAGTTATAAAAAAAAACAAAGTTATGGCATGCAAGAAAATCAAAACAGTGGAGATAATCATATTAAGTGAATTAAGTTAGTCTAAGACAAATGTTTTCTCCTATTTGTGGATCCTAGATTTTTACATAGATACATAAAATCATGCACAAACACATAACATGAAAGTAGAAGCAAAACTGTCTAGGGAACAAAAGGGACTAATGAGAAGGGCAAGAAAGAAAAAGTTGATGGGGAACTGGAGTAATGATCAAAGTACATTCTATACATGAATAAAAATAAAATAAAGTGGAAAAAAAGAATGTTTCCATCATTATGCGCTCTAAAGAACACTTATATAAATAACATGAAGAATCTGAACAATAAATCACTGAGTTAAAGCCAGGCATGGTGGTGCAAGCCTTTAATCCCAGAACTCAGAAAGCAGAGGTAGGATTGCCATGAGTTCTGGGTCACCCTGAGACTACATAGTGAATTCCAGGTCAGCCTGGACTAGTGTGAGATACTACCTTGAATCTCTCTCCCCGCAACCCACCAAAAAAAAAAAAAAAAAAAAAAAAAAAGCCAATAAATCAATGACTTGTCTGGCCTTCAGTTTCAAAACATGCCCTTTCCTTCAAACAGCCCTGGACTGTGTCTGACATCAGCCTGGCAGAGCAGGTTCTATGACAGGTAATGTGGGTAAGTGCAGAACTTGTTTCTCGTGACAATAGTTTGTGCAATGAAGACACTCCCAAGCCAAGGGAGGAGGTAGTAAGGACTACTTGGGACAGTTCCTTCACTTCTGATGGCCCCATCTTCTGTGTATAGCTCCATAATGGCAAGAGGTGTCATAGCTTTGAAGGAAGTCAAACTTCAGTACTACATTTTCCAACTCACCACTACAGAAAAGAGGCCGCCATTGGAGTTGCCTCTCCTTAAAGGTTCTGTTTGTCTCAGGGCATTCCTGACCCTCTGTCACACCTAATGATCTGTCTCACATAGGAGGCCCAGCTTCAGAGCCAGGCCTTCTAGGGCTTAAACTGTAGCCAGGCCTCAGAGGTTCAGGCTGGGCTTATGATCATTTGGTGTGTAGTCAGACAAGTCTGAAGGTGTTCTGTGCCTTTTGGTACCCCTTGATGAACAGCAGTAACAGCCACACCTACCTTAAAAGGAAAAGCTTGGTTATATCCCTTATCTCTGAATTAAGTTACCTGAATTTACAGCAGTTAAAAATCTACCTTCTATAAGGAGCTCTTAGCATCTCACCCCCAGGGAAGAAACATCATGCCCTACATGGGAAGTTGGACAAGGAAGATCATAAGTACAATCCCAGCCTAGGCATCTTAGTGAAATTCTGTCTTAAAATAAGAAATACAAAAAGACCTGGGGTATAGGATCAAGGGTTAGGTGTTTGCTTAGAAGGCACAAGGCTTTGGGTTCCACCTTTAGTAATACAAAGGCATGCATACAAACCTTAGAAACACAGTATTTTTTTTTTCCTAAAAGCAAAAACAGAAACACTTGTGTATTAAAATATAGTGCTGAGTATTTTTTCCAAATGCAGGATCTTACAGACTATTGCTCCCCACACCTGAAAAACCAAGACCCCATAACTGGCAGAAAAGTGATTGCACATCTATTCCCACTAAAATTCACAGACACAGTCCAATTGATGCCCTCATAAAGAAACAAGACATTTCACTTTTTACCTCCCGCTCTAGACCAGAATGAAATGATCCCCTCTCTGCAGGAGTGTGCCACACCAGTCTCCTGACTTAGTATAAAAAGTGACCACGCACATATGACATATGCAGAATATGACATATAATCAATAAAACTAAATGCTCAGTTCTAAAACACAGATGATGGGGTTGGGGAGGGCTCAGTGGTTAAAAGCACTTGCTTTTAAAACCTGCTGGCCCAGGTTCAATTCCCCAGTACATTTGTAAAGCCAGATGCACAAAGTGACACATGCATCTGGAGTTCATCTACAGCAGCAAGAGGCCCTGACGTGCTCATTCTCTTTCCCTTTCTTTCACCTCACACAAATAAATAAATAATGGGTGAAAATATTTGCCAGCTATATATCTAGCAGTGGATTAATATCTATGTTATATAAAGAACCAAACAACTAAATAATAAAAAAATCAAACAACCCAATTAAAAAAAGGGGGCTACAGAACTGAATAGAGCTCTCAAAAGAAGAAATACATATGGCTAATAAACATCTAAAAACATTCTACATCCTTAGCTATCAGGGAAATACAAATTAAAATGACTTCCAGATTCCATTTCAGTCCTAGCAGACTGGCCAGCATCAAGAAATCAAATGACAATAAATGCTGGTAAGGGTGTGGGGAAGAAAGGAACCCTTCTCCAGTGTTGGTGGAAATGTAAACTGGTACAGCCATTGTGGAAATCAGTGGAGGAGGTTCCGGGACAGGTAAAAATAGATCTATCGTATGATCCTGCTATACAACTCCTATGTATAGATACCAAGGCTCTACACATTACTATAAGCATACCTGCTCATCTATATTTATTGCAGCTCTATTCATAACAGGTAGGAAATGGAACCAGCCTACATGCCTATCAACTGATGAATGGATAATGAAGATGTGGTACATATACACAGTGGAGTTTTATTCAGCTACATAAAAAATAAGACTATGAAATTTTCAGGAAAATGGATGATCTGGAAAAAACTATAGTAAGTCAGGTAACCCAGGCTCATAAATCAAATGCTGAATTTTCTCTTTCATATGTGGATCCTAGCTTCAAATGTTTAGATTTGTATTTAAGTTGGAGTAAAAGTCAGTAGTAGAGGCCAGGAACCTAGACAGAGGCCATAAGAGAGGGAAGAGAGTAAGGGCTTAAGATATACTAGTAGATATGTAATGAGAGAGACAGAATAATGGGAATAAATAGTATAAGTGGGGCAAGGAAATGGAGGAGAAGATGGGATAGAATTCAAATTAAAGTTGTTATGAATAAGCCATAGGGAAACCTAATGCTTCATTAGCTAATGATATTAATATTAAAAAAGAGTTTGTGGGCTGGTGAGATGGCTTAGTGTTTAAAGCTTTTGCCTGTGAAGACTAAGGATCCATGTTCGACTCTCCAGGTTGCACGTAAGCAAGACACTCAAAGGTGAGGCAACAGTGCAAGGTTCCCCATGCCCATTAAGTGGCACAAATGTCTGGACTTTGATTGCCGTGGCTGAGGCCCTGGTGCAACAATTCTCTCTCCTCTCCCTCCCTCTCTCTCTCTCCAAAATAAAAAAAAATAATAAAACAATACAGTGCCTGGGCACAAGTACCCAGTGTGGGTAGATAATCTATGCCCAGAAGCCACAGATTGTTACATAAAATTTCAGTGTCTGGGTGAAATACCGTCCAATGAGTTGTTGGTCAGGAAGTCCCCTGATGCCCTAAAACATTACAAGCTATTGCCAAAGCTCCTGGTTGTCCACTAGAACTAGATGGTAAAACCCTAATGCTGAAGACATCACATGCTTGGGCTGCAGGACACTGAGAAATCAAGATGGAGCTGAGCTGGAAGCCTCCTCCCTGCTGACTAGTTGTCAGGAAGCTGGAAAGAGCTATGTAGCACACAGCCTACTGGGGGAGAAAAGTCGTCAATAGTCTTAACCAGCAGCAGACTTGCAAGCTTTACACTTGAACAGCCAGGCCAAACCGGGGCAATGGTGGCATGTCTGTTATGGGAAAACAAACTGCTGTCAGCTTGGACTTGAGACCCAGTCCTCACAAGGGAATGCTTGCCTGGTACTAAAAATCAAAAGCCTATGACTGAGGAGGTCATAAGTCCTGTTGCCTGAATAAATGGATATATTATGCCCACCAAAGTGCCCTCTAAATATTTATGTTTATACCCATATATTAATGCTACTCTCATTTTTGGTTAGAAAATCTTCTGTTTTCACATGGTAGTTACCAGTGGGGGACTCAAAACTCACCAAAGTGCTGAGAAGAAGTGACAGTGGAGTGTTCAGCACTAAGTGTGGAATCTCTATCACCCCCTCCAAGCCTGAGGACCATTGTGGAAGAGGTGGCAGAGAGAATCTAAGAGCCAAAAGAAGGTCAGGAGTGCTTTGTAATCCTGTCTTCCAGACAGAAAGGGGCCATGGCATTCACAACTGCACAAGGGCTGATGCTACCTATACAAGACCTGCAGGAAAGAAAATATGATGACATCAAAATAAAAGAGAGAGGAGTTGAAAAGGAAAATAGATTCAATGGAGAGGGATTCAGGAGGAAGAAAAGGGAGGGAGGTAGGAGGGGATTATATTGTCTGTATGTTTAGAAGTTGTCAATAAAGTATTTTAGGGCCAAAGAAGATGGGTTAGCAGGTAAGGCGTTTGCCTGCAAAGCCAAAGGACCCTGACTTGATCCCCCAGGACCCACATAAGCCAGATGCACAAGGAGGCACATGCATCTGGAGTTCATTTGCAGTGGCTGGAGGCAGTGGCATACCCATTCTCTCTCTCTCTCACTCTACCTCTTTCTCTCTCTTTCTCAAATAAATAAACCCAAAACATTCAAAGAGGTGGGAAGATCTTTACAAGACTATTTTTTGTTATGCTTTTAACTAGAATTATTAACATAGACAAGTTCACAGGATTCATGGTGACATTTCCATACAGACCACTAGAGGAGAGCAACATCCAGCCTAGAGTCTACATAAATTTGGATCCACCCACTGCTCCACCATCTTTTTCTAAATTCATCATGTAACATAAACAGAGAGAAGCGAATGCGTTAATAGATTGAGAAAAGAACTACAGGAGGAAGAGGGCTTTGAAAACAGATGCCTGAATGTGATCTGCAAGGGGGGAAGATCAAATCAATCCAGTCTTTTGTGGGCCCAGGGGAAGACAGCTTGAGAATATACAAGCAACTACAAAGTGGAAGTGGGCACTCAGGTCTGCTTTATGGCTCACTGCAAAGGGCATGTATGTCCTAAGTACTCCAAATAATTTAACTGTAGGGAGTCATTGAGAACTTTAAAATACAGACTGAGATGACCTCAAGTAGTTTCCTCTGACGTTATCACATACTAAAATTTTGAGGTAGATCACTATAATTATTCAAATGATTGCTTCCAGAAAACAGAAAAAGAATCTTGTTTGAAAGCCTAAATATATAATATAAACATAAGGACACAGAGACGGGGGGGGGGGGCAAATGAATTTGAGATGCCAAACTCAATTTGAAATTCTTAACTGTAGTTTCAGGATACAAACGAATTACTGCTCTATAAAGCAGTTTACAGATGGTTTGACACACACGTGTGTATTCACTATACTACCTCTGATGGCCAGTGAGACAACAGAAAAATCAAATCAAATTTAAGCTTGAAACACACTTATTTTGGACATGGGGGAGTAGCAGCCTGGATGTACACTCTGACAGTCCAAAACAGAACAATGCACAAGGTATAGTGTTATTTTTGTGAAAATGGAAGGAATGTGTTTATATGGAAGTAGATGCAGCAGGAAGACAGGGACATAGGTTAAATGACTGCTTGTGTCCATGGCTGAGTTCTGTTTTGAAATTATCCTGCAAGAAACTAAACAGCAGCTGGTCCCTGGTGCAGGTGATCCAAATGGGAAGTTGACTGGACTTCAACTTTGGGAAATGGGTCCTAAAGGTGTGAATCTCTTCCCTCCACAACTTAATATAGCAATAAGCCTCTTCTGTCTTCCCAGATTAACTCTTAAATGGGAATCAAGGCCACATAGGCAAATAAAATTCAGAAAGAGAAGTCTTTAAGAAAGTAAGTTAAGAAAGTAATCAGTCAGGAAAAAACCCTCACTGAACCAGAACCTCATTACAAAAAGTGGCTTTTCTTGTTTTCAAGGACTACTTCAACATAACAATTCCCTACCAATGAAAACCAAGCAAACCTTAGCATAAAGTGGAAGGCTCTGGTCTAGGCTCAATCCTTTGATTTTGCCACAGAGTGAAAGAGTATACTGTACTGGATTCCAGTTTTCAGGGTGCACTGAATGAACTGTGTGACTGATGAAGATGCTGTATCTTTCTGAGTATGCACTGCCTCTTTTGAATACTTGGAATGACAGAAGGTAAGATCTTTTGAAATCCTTTCTAGCTATATTTTAACAGGGTTTTGAATTCAGGAAGAGTTCTTAAACTCCAAACCATAGGTTTTTATCTATTTTTTAAAAAAGAATTGAAATAAACAGACTGCGAAGTAGAGATTATAAATTATTACATTTATTCAGGGGAGTCTGTCAATCAAGGATGGATACACTCATGTGGCCTGCGAGTCTATGCAGGAAGCTGAGCATGGACATGGAGGGAAACATGAAAAGGGTTTTCAGGACATTTTAAAACACCAAAGCTAAAAGTAAAAAATAAAATCTAAAAACAGAAACTTAAAATGTACTAAGAGAGTAGAGATAAAATTATCTTATGAAAGCTGGGTGTGGTGGTGCACGCCTTTAATCCCAGCACTCAGGAGGCAGAGGTAGGAGGATCGCCATGAGTTAGAGGCCACCCTGAGAAATAGAGAATGAATTCGAGGTCAGCTTGGGCAAGAGTGAGACCCTACCTTGAAAAACCAAAAAATAAGAAAAAGAAATCTTATGGTACTGGGACCTGGGACCTCCGAAGTTCAGGCATGAAGAGATAACAGTCAAGAGGAGGAAGTAGAAGTTGCCCCTCCCGGTAAGCTCCTATTCACAATTTTATTGTGGTGGGCTTTACCTTCCGGCTCAGGTGAGTCCAAGAGAGCTGATTAGTCTGGACTCAGTGGGCTGGCTCAGGAAGAGGCCAGCACACCTGAGAAGGGATACTGAATTCTCCTCAAACAGGTGGTGTGACATTTCTTTTGGTTCCATCTTTGGCCCCTTCCCTGGCTAACTACTTGAAAATAAAGCTGCCTGACTAAAATCTCCCTTGGGATTTGTTGGCACTGATTTTCATCTGCTTTCTTCATAAAATAATTTAACAGCAAAGAAGAGAAATAAAGACAGGTGCTCCCTCTCATTAACACAGGAATAGAAATGAGAGCAAACGGGCTGTAGAGATGGCTCAGTGGTTAAGGTGTTTGCCCGCAAAATCTGACTACCCAAAGCTCGATTCTCTATTATCCACATAAAGCCAGATGCACAAAGTGGCACATGCATCATCTGGAGTTTGTTTGAAGTAGCTTGAGGCCCTGGCACACCTATTCTCATTCATTCATATACTCTGTCTCTCTCTCTCCCAGGCATGGTGGCACACACCTTTAATCCCAGCACTCAGGAGGCAAAGGTAAGTGGATTGCTGTGAGTTTGAGTCTAGCCTGAGACTACAGAGTGAATTCCATGTTACTCTGGGCAGAAACTACCTAAAAAACTAAAACAACCAAGAAAAAATAAAGAGAAAAGAAACAAGAGCAGAAGAGCCAGGTGTCGTGGTGAATGGCTTTAATCCCAGCACTTGGAAGGCCAACATAGGAGGATCACCATGAGTTTGAGGCTACCCCGTTACTACATAGTGAATTCCAGGTCAGCTTGGACTAGAGTGAAACCGTGCCTAACAAAAGAAAACAAAACAAAACAACAAAAAAATGACAGAACAAAAACAAAAAAATGACAGCAGAAGACAGAACAGCTCCCTTGCTCTACGTTCCCCTAGATATTCTGTAAAGCAGAATGCTAGTTTCAGGATTCACCATATGAACAGTGAGGGACGCTTCAGAAGCAGAGCAGCACAAATAGTAATAATGGCCATGAGATGCACTGGTGTTCTCTCAGCTGCATTAGGTGAAGTGTTTGTTTTCATATAGTATCTGAACATTTACTTGGCCTGTCCCAGAGTCCTGCACAAAGAAGGAAATCAGTGATCTTTTATTATTCCAGAAAGAGAAAAGCGCTAGTTGATCTCTGAGCCAATGAGCTTTTGTCTCCCTTCCTGGCTTTAGCTGCCCATCAAGGCTTCTTTCCCTTAGGCAGCAAGACTTGGGTTGTTGCAGGACCAAGATAACACAGACACTGGCAGCTGGACCCTTCACAATACAACAGGTACGTATGACAGAAAAGCCTTGTCAAATAACTAGACAGTTAGCCCATATAGCATATCCTCGGGACTTGAGGCTCACTGTTGAACAAGACACACCTCCACCTACCAGTGCATTTCCTACAACACTCCCATACCATGAATGGAAATTCGAGAACCACACATTCAGCTTAATTAAGCATGTTTTCCACATGGTTCTGATATCAAAATGAATCTTAGCTCTTGAAAGGAGTTTGAAAAAGAACACAACTTACCAAATGTGCCATAAAATCCTCTGGGTCCACAGGTCCCCACGCCGTATTTCTTTAGAGACGCTAATGCTGCTGCCTTTATTGAAGTAAAAAGTTTTAACAATTTACCCCTTATGAGGTCAAAACTGACATTGTCTATTCTTGAATCTAAACAGTTCCTTCTCTTTCCTTTCATTTTTATTTATTTAGTTATGTATTTATTTGAGACAGAGACAGGGAGAGAGAGGGGGAGAGAGAGAGAGATTGAGAATGGGCACGCCAGGGCCTCCTACCACTGCAAACAAACTCCAGATGCGTGCACCCCCTTGTGCATCTGGCTTATGTGGGACCTGGAGAATTGAACCAGGGTCCTTAGGCTTCGCAGGCATGTGCCATAACCACTAAGCCATCTCTCCGGCCCCTCTTTCCTTTCATATAACTATGACAATTCTAATAGGTTTGAAGTAAATACAGATGTAACAAAACATAAGTTTGAAACCATGGAAAGTTTTATTACCCTGACTCTAAAGACCTGATGAACTCTAGGCCTTTAATCTTTGTGCATTTGTGGAACTGTGCCTTTCCTAAAATGTCTGCTAGTGCACAATCCTAGCAGGAGATGGAGCAAATTTCCTCACTATTCTCTGTAACTCAAGTCCGGATTCCTGGGTGCTTTGCCTGCCCCTCCCACGAAGTCCTTTAGACACTTCTGCCTCCCACTGTTTCCCTCAAGTTTGTCAAAGAGCACTGGGAAACATTTCTCCCATTCTGATAATCCACACGTGTCTTTTATGTCCAGTTAGTTCAGAAAACTGTGTCATATTGCACTTCAGTACTGTGTACTACTGACCTTAACCCGAGGGTTATCCAGCAATCCAAGAAAATTAAAGCAGGCAAAGTTTATACATTCTTTCCCATTTACCACAATATTGTGGATTGGAGGGCTAGGGAAAAGAAACAAAAGTGGTTAGCTTAGGCACCCATCCATGGCCCATGCTTATTACCCAAGAGGGTTGGCTTCAGCACTTCAGTACATGCTAGAATATTAACAATAATCAGTTGGTTTTCATGCCCACCCATGGTCTGTGCTAGTACATTACTAGAGTGCTTGGCTTCCATACTCACCTGTAGCATATGTTAGCATATTACACTGGTGACAGGCATACACAAGTGTGCTGTTTGTTATTCTACCTGGTTTGCTTTTCCATTGTCTCTAGTATTAATTTCTTTTTAAAAATTTATTCATTTACTTGACGGGGTGTGGGATAGGGGAGAGGACTGTATGTGTAGAGAGGAAGAGAGAAAATGGATGCACCAAGGCCTCTAACTCCTGCAAACAAATTCCAGACACAGGTACCACTTTGTGCATCTGGCTTTACATGGGGAAATCAAACGCAAGCCAACAGACTTGCAAGCAAGTTCCTTTAAACACTGACTTATCCCCCCAGCCCTACTTCTTACATTAGAAAATGGTAAATTAAAAATTAAATATCTTGGGTTGGAGAGATGGCTTAACAGTTAAAGCACTTGCCTGCAGAGCCAAAGGACCTTGGCTCGAATCCCCAGGACCCACGTAAGACAGATGCACAAGGTGGTGCACTGGCTGGAAGCCCTGGCATGCCCATTCTCTCCCTGCCTCTTTCCCTCTTTCAAATAAAATTTAAAAAATATTTAAAAATTAAATATCTTTCCACTGGTTCTATTCTTTAAGGAGCTCTCCTATACTTAAATACAAAAGAGAAGTAAGTTACAATTCAAAGATTTATGAATAGTATATCTTTGTCTTGATTTACAAACTTGTTTAAGAAGTAGCTAGCATGACATCTCAGAAGAAACTATAGAGTCAAACAAACAGGGAGGAAATAGAAAAGGATCAAGACCAAAGGAAAGAATAGGCAGTGAGTTATGACCTGACATAGCTAAGACACTGAGAATAAGTTATCTACAGGAAACCAGAAAAGGAAAAGCTGGGATATTGTTCCAACTTCTAAAGTTAATGCTGAGAGAATCACCTACACCCTAGTCCACCTCTCAAAAAAGTATTAGGATAATCAGCTACACAGTAGCCAGAGCTGAACACACCTGGGATGAGAGAACAGGATCTTGGGGAGACATGATGCTGACCCTTTGCTAAAATACACTCAAACTGTAAGGCATACTTCAATGACATGGGTTCAAACTATTCAAGGTAATCTCTACCAAACCCCAAGGTAATCTATAACAGAGCCTGCTGCTAAAAGAACTTTTAACACACAAAGAATAAACTATGAAGAATGAGTACAAGTCATGTGTGGGAGCTTAGGCCTATAATACCACCACTGTGAAGTGGTAGACTACAAGTTTACAGCCTAGCCTAGCCTACATAGCAAGTTTAAGGCTAGCCTGAGATACACAGTGAGTTCTTGTCTCCTCCCACCCCAAAAAAAAAAAAAAAAAAAAACAAGATTCAGGGATGATGCTCTATGGTAGAGCACTTCTTTAGCACATGCAAGTACCTAGGTTTGAACCCTAGGAACACACGTACATCAAAACTAAAAACTGTGAGTAAGAATCAGCAGACAAAACAGATGCAGAAGTACCAGAAGCCCAGAACATGAGAAACCCCAAAACAAAGAAGCACCAAGGATCAAAAGCATAAACACAAAGGTGGAGGCACTTGAAATAATGTGCAACATGAGCAGGACACTGCACAAATATTTAACAAATGACATGAAGCAAATCTCAACAAGAGTGCTAGAGTGATCAGAATGGGTATTATCCAAAACATGTTTTCCAACTGTGTGGAAAAAAAAATCACAAATCATTTAGAAGATGGCTCAAGGAATGCCTTATGCTTAAGAAAAAAATGAAAATTAGAAAAGTTAAAGAAATGTGGAAAACACTTAAGATTACAAAAGCACAGATTACACCTAGAATAGTAATAAGGAATTCAATCCCTTAAATATGCATCCACTCTCCATTATGTACAATTTTTTTTTTTTTTTTTTTTTTTTTTTTTTTTCAAGGTAGGGTCTCGCTCTAGCTCAGGCTGACCTGGAATTCACTATGTAGTCTCAGGGTGGCCTCGAACTCATGGCGATCCTCCTACTTCTGCCTCCCGAGTGCTGGGATTAAAGGCATGCGCCACCACACCCGGCTCATTATGTACAATTTTTAAAGTAGCAAATTCATTTGGTATCACAACCTGTCCTAAAAAGATAGGAATTTATATGTTTTTACTTTTCGCACAGAATGGAGACAGTCATACAGATGCTGCCCCAGGCTTCACAACAGTGATTCTAGAACAAACAGTGACACTTCATCATCCTCCACAACAAAACCAAAATCCCAATGCTTACTAGACACTGGGAACTGCTACTAGGAAATAAATTCTGTGTGTGTGTAATGAATTTCAAAGGCAGAGAAGAACAGAACTGCCTCAGTGGTTAAAGGCACTTGCTTGCAAAGCCTGTCAACCTAACTTCAATTCCCTAGCCACAGACAAAACGTTGGATGCAAAAAGTGGCACAAGCATCTGGCATTTGTTTGCAGTGGCAAGAGACAATGGATTGCCCCACCACACACAGATAGAAAAGCAAGGAAATAACAAGTATTATTCAATTACAAGATACTTCTGAAATAAAATCATACACTGATCTTAACAGATGCAGACATGATATCTGACAAAGTCCAATGTCCATGTATAAAGCAAAACTCCTACAAAAGTAAGATTAGAAGGGAATGATAAGGTCTGCGTATAAGTCTGTAAGTATGAAGTGGGAAACGATGGCCACATTCTCTACAAGAACAGGAACAAAGCAAGGGTGCCTGTCATCTTAGCATTCAGCCTATCCTAAGAAGCCAGACTAATACTATAAGGTAAAGACAGAAACAAACAGACCTGTGCATGTGCATAACCACTCACACGATGATTACTTTCAGGTGATAAGAACCATCTTATATAAAAGAGCCAACAGAACCAAGATCCTATTGGAATTCATGGTGAGAATAATATACAACTATGCTAAAATACAAAATATTTGTAATACGAAGAAAAATTTAAATGAATAAATGGAAGATCTATGATATTCTTCTGAAAAACATGGCTCACTACTTTACAGATATTTTGCAAAAGCAAACTATGAACTTATTCAATCCAGGTTAAAATTCTTTTAGCACTTCTGAATAAGTGCCACAAACTATAATGATTTCATTGAAGAAGAAAAGTTCATGAATGGTTAAGTGAATTTACAAGTAGGGAAAAAGATATTATGCAGAGAGAATAAAGCATTTCAGACCTTATTACTACCAGGCTTGGCTCAGGAGCAGGTAGGCAAAGATATTAATGAGAATCTGGACTACAGAACTGTAGATATACAACGTACACTTACAGCACAAATACTTGGCAAATGAGATGAGGTGCCCCACAAAGTACTAGGTTACACATGGGTTTTTTTTTTCCCCCTGCAGGGATTAAGTTAAATAACCACATACACAAGTAGATTCCAAAAAAGAACTTACAGTAGTTTAGAAGAAATTGCAGAAAAAAAAATACACAATACCTTTGCAACCTTGAGGAAGAAATGAAGTATTGATACCTGGTACAACATGTCTGACCTCTGAAAAGCACGATGCTAAGTAAATGAGCTAGACACAAAAGGCCACATAGGGGGCTGGAGAGATTGCTTAGTGGTTAAGGCATTTGCTTGCAAAGACTAAAGATGGAGGTTCAATTCCCCAGTACCCATGAAAAGCCAGACGTACAAGGTGGTGCATGCTTCTGGAGTTCATTTACAGTGGCTGGAAGCCTTGCCCCCCACAGTCTCTCTCTGCCTCTCCTCAAATAAATAAATAAAATAAAAACATTCAGTTTATCAATATTAACAAAATCATCCTTCCAGGGATGCAGACAGAGCTCAGTGGACGTACTTGCCTTGCTAGGTAGCTCAAGGCCCAGGTTCCTACTACCAGCACCATGAAAAAAAAAAAAAAAAAACAAACTTCACAGTCATTGTCTCTGTCTCTCCCTCTCTCTTAGCACTCTACCAGTGACCTACAACTAGAGCCCTTTTTGTATGTTTTTATTTTGAGACAGAGTCTAAGTTGCCCAGAATGGTCTTGAATTCATTCAATAGCATAGGTAGGTTCTGAATTTGTGACCCTTCTGCCTCAGCCTCCTGAGTAGCTAGGATTAATGGCCGCTAGGCCAGGTTCTTGTAGTGTCAGTTTCAAACAATTTACATAATGCTTAACTATAATGAAAACATTATGATACTGAAATAAGGAATGCTAAGGATCAGATCAACAAAAACAGGTAAGATAATTGGTGCTGTATAAAAGTGTGAAATCAAAACAGTTTTACACTGTAGAAGAAACACCTTCCACAGGTCCATCTCAGGAGTCTGAGTATATGGGAGAAAACTAAGAGAGCAAGAGTGAGAGAGAGAGAGAGAGAAAACAACCAATGCAGCAGATAAACAAAGGAATTCCCAAGTCAAGATACAGAAGACTCCAGGACCACTCTGTGCTGCAGTGAATATAACAACCATCAGGACTGGAGCAGGACACAGAGTTCTAGGAAGAAAAAAAAGAAAAGGAACTGAATGGCTAATATGCTAGAATAATCTGAATAGAGAGTCACGGTAGGAGAGGACGAGAAGGCTGAATTTCAGACTGCTACATAAAACCAAGTGAGTGAACCACAGAAAATAGTTAAGTTGGGCTGCAGAGATGGCTCAGCAGTTAAGTCATTTGCCTGCAAAGCCAAAGGATCCCGGTTCAATTCTCCAGGACCCACGAAAGACAGATGCACAAGGGGGCACATGCATCTGGAGTTTGTTTGCAGTGGCTGGAGGCCCTGGCACGCCCATTCTCTGTCTCCCTCTCTGCTTCTTTCTCTCTCAAATAAACAAATAAATAAAATATATTTTAAAAAATAGTTAACTCTAGTAAAATAAAGTGTATAGAAGAAAAAATGCAGTCACATAGTCCTGGTCTATCTAATGAATTATGGTTCATAAAATTATAATCACTAGCCGGGCATGGTGGCGCACGCCTTTAATCCCAGCACTCGGGAGGCAGAGGTAGGAGGATCGCAGAAAGTTCAAGGCCACCCTGAGACTACATAGTTAATTCCAGGTCAGCCTGGACCAGAGTGAGACCCTACCTCGAAAAACCAAAAAAAAAAAAAAATATATATATATATATATATATATATATATATAAAATCACTAAACAGTAGGACCACACGACATGATACACCTGACCTCTGTTCGGGGGAAAGAGAGGAGGGACAAGGTCACCGTATGCTCCTGAGTGGCAAGGGTTGCACTGCGGCACCCATGAGCAATTCCTCAGCAAGGTCCATAGCAGGCTGCTGCACCTGCTCTAGACCACCTTTTCCTAACCCCAAACAGACCTCACAGAGGCCGCTGCAGCCCTGGGAAAGCAAGTGTAGGAATATTTTTATGTAGACACTATTTCCCACAACCAATAGACATAACATAAACCCAGAATGAGAAAAACAATCAAGAAAAAAACAGCATGTAAGTTTGGGAATATAGTTGTTGTTGTTGCTTTTTTTAAGAACAATAAGCTTCAGTACCCAAATTAAAGCCTTTAAAAGATATGCAGACCACCCCTAGAATAAAATTTTAAGGTAGGTAGCTTACTTCAGTTAAAAAAGGAATATTAATAGTGGAGCATGATGGCACACACCTTTATTTCCAACCTTTGGAAGGTGAGGTAGGAGGATCACTGTTTGAGGAGGCCAGTCTGGACTACAAAGTGAGCTCCAGGTCATCCTGGGTAAAAGTGAGACCCTGCTTTAAAAGAAAAAAAAAGTGGAGAGAGAAAGAGAGAGAGCTTAGTGGTTAGGGCACTTGGGTACAAAGCCAAAGGACCCAGGTCCAAATCCCAGACCTCATATAAGCCAGATATACAAGGTGGCACATATGCCTGGAGTTTGTTTGCAGTGGCTGGAGGCCCTGGCATGCCCATTTTCTCTTTCTCTCTCTCTCTCAAATAAATAATTTTTTTTCTATAAAAAAAAAAAAGAAAAAAGAGAAATATTGGGGGCTGGAGAGATGGCTCAGCTGTTAAAGGAACTTGTTAACAAGACTTGCCAGCCTGGGTTCAAGTTCCCACCCATGAAAACCTGGATGGATGTTTGGTTGCAGCAAGAAGAAACCCTGACATGCCCATACACGTTTCCTTGTGCATGTATGTACACATGTATGTGCAAACTGACAAAAAGTAATAAAATGGGCTACTACATAAACTGATACACACATTTGCAAATATGCCTGAAAGAAATTGGACACAAGGAGTTCAAGTAGTAAAACCAACTTACCCTGAAACAATGTTGTAGTTGAGAGCAGGATGGTCTTTTGAGACAGGAGGGACGAGAGGTTCTGGTTGCCACTCTTCAATCAATTCTTCCTTTTCCTATGGGGAAAGGAGTTCATATTGCATAGAATAGTCTGTTCTGTATTCTGGTGATATCTAATCTATGTGCTGATCTAGAAACTTACAATGGAGAGATAACCAAGCTAACCCAGGCTGACCTGGAATTTACAATGTCATCTCAGGCTGGCCTTGAACTCCAGAGAGCCTCCTACCTCTGCTTCCTGAGTGCTGATATTAAAGGAGTGCACCACCATGCCTGGCTACGTAATTATTCTATGTTCCAAACCTCTTTTTCATGCAGTTTTGTAAATGATTTGACCATTCGTAAAATTTATTTTTATGCTCAAGCCTTCTTTCTCTTTTATTCCACAAGATATGTGAGACTGGAATAAGTAGGAAGCACTTTACAGAAGACCACGGGAAGATCTTTTCCCTACATGTGACCATTACATAGACACTGGAAGTCCAGGAGGTGTTCACATGTCCCTCAAACCACCCATCACTCCCAGCCTACCCTAAATGGCATTCCTCTCAATCCTGACTTTACCTCTTCCTTGTACTGTGCCTCCTCTGCTATCTCAGGCTCCTGCATCTCCTTACATTACAGAAAGCATTTTAACATATACTACACATGTCAGTTCCTTAATTCCCTGTTAAGAAGATGTAGCCATTACAATCATACTTCAAATAGAACAGATTTACTATCTTACCTTGGCAGTAAGGTCAGACCGTTCTTGTAATTTGTAAGTTTTAGAGAAAACAAGTCTGATTATCCAGAGTATGAGAATTCCTTCTAGAATAAGATGGTAAGCAGGTGCCTGTGAGTAAAAAAACAAAAACAAAACAAAAAATGCAAGAAATACCTTCAAAGCATGCATGTAAAATTTGGCCCACCATATGTGCTGCCTCAAGACCTATTACTTACCCCTGACTTCCAAAGCTTCCTGCATGGCTATTCATTGCTTTTCCCATCTCAACAGTTGGCAGTTTCTCCATCATATGAAAAACTTCTAAATCTGACATACAATCCTAGTATTTTAATTCTTTTTTAAAAATTCATTTATTTGAGAGAAAGAGTAGGCACACAAGGGTATCTAGCCACTGCAAACAAACTCAGATGCATGCACCACCTTGTGCATCTGGCTTTGCCTGGGTACTGGGGAACTGAACCTGGGTTCTTAGGCTTCGCCTAACCACTACACCATCTCTCCAGCTCCAATCCCAATATTTTAAAACAATACCCTGGTATCTTTCAGATCATTTAAATTTTAAACCAGCAGGAAGTAATTGTGAGAAATATATAGCACAGCTTCACAAGTCTTCTCTTACCTCTGTAGATCCAATGGTAAGTTAACAGAGTTAAATTGAAACCAGCTTCCATAGCTCTTAGTTTTGCACAGTTTTCTGTATTTTCTGTACCCTTGCTAAATTTCCTCCTTTTGAAAAAAAATTGTGTATGGGGGTTGGCAGAGAGGTAGAGAGCGCAAATGCTTAAAAGAATTACAGTTCCCTTTTCTCACATACTTATCAAAGTATGTCCTGTGTTCTCTGTCAGTAGGCACAAAGACATTATAATCAAATTATTTCTTCCTCTTCTATTAATTATTTTGTCTTCTACACATTTTCAGGACAAAGGCTAGGCTAAGTTTAATGCAGAGATTTCTAGATATCAACTACCCTCAGCTCAGTAAGTTAGTTACAAAATGTTCTATTCCAATGGGTGGCAGTGGAAAATCATTTAAAAGAGACAATAAGAAGCTGGGCATGGAAGTGTACACCTGCAATTTGAGCACTCAGGAGGCCAAGTCAGAAGGATTCTGAGTGTGAGGCTAGGCTGGGCTATATCCTGAGACATGTGCGTGTGTGTTCACTGTTTTGAGCAAAAAAGTACCAACCGGAATCTAAACCCCTGGAAAATCCATATGTGAACTTTCAAGTCAATGTGTCAATATCATTAAGACTACATACATATGTGCACCCATGGGTCTTTAATTTCTGCCTATAGTAATTAAAGATTCTTTAAAGTAAATTTGTAGAATCTTTAAAGATTCTACAAAGTACATATAAACTGAGAACAGGAACAGAAGCCTCTTAAGGTAATTTAATTTTTTGTGTGCACGTGTTTATTAAATGTGTGTGTATGGTGTGTGTGTGTGTGTGTGTGTGTGTGTGTGTGTTTGGCAGCCAGAGAAGACTACTGTATGTCACTCTCCTTTGAGATGAGGTCCCTCCTTCAACCCAGACCTGCTGTTTGTCAGCAAGTCTCAGAGATCTTCTGGCATGCCCCCTCCCAAGATTTTTATGGGGGTTCTGGGGAGTCTAACTTGGTCATTTCCAGTAGGAAAGGCCATCATGCTTAAGCAGCAAACATCCTTTATTTATTTATTTATTTATTGAGGTAGGGTCTCACTCTAGTCCAGGTTGACCTGGAATTCACTATGTAGACTCAGGGTGGCCTCAAACTCATGGTGATCCTCCTACCTCTGCCTCCCTGAGTTCTGGGATTAAAGGCATGTGCCACCATGCCGGGCAAGCAGCAAGCATTCCTAACCATTGAGCCATCTCTCTACTCCTCTTAAGACAATTTTTAATATGTGCTGATGCCCCTTAAATATAATTGTTTTAGGAGCAAGTCTAAATACTCTTAGTTTTCTTGCAATTGGACAGTCAGGCAAACAGGTATCCAACTCACTCAACAGTCCAACCCATGAAGAAAGCACTCTAAGAACAGATGAGAAACTACTAGTCTAAAGGGCAATTTTTGAAAAAAAATCAAAAATGTCAATTCTTTTCCTCCTCAAGAAATGTTACAAGGAGTTCTCCCAAGTGTCGGTCAGTCACTTTTGGGGTACGAGATATTACCTAGTTAAATAGACTTACAAAGGAACAAACATACAATCGAAACTTAAAAGTAATTTCTGGGCTGGAGAGATGGCTCAGGGGTTAAAGGGACTTGCTTGCAAAGCCTGACGGCCTGGGTTCGATTCCCCTGTACCCACGTAAAGCATACTATTTCATACTTGGAAATCCTAATTCTGCTTCTCAAATCTACTTTCCCGCCCCGACAGCAGGTTTCCAATTATCCCCATGCTGTTCCTACCGCCCAAGTCTGTTTTCTTCCACCACCTCCTTTTTGCCATCCGTTCTGACTACGGTTTTGGGGGCGACCTACATTTCCACAGCGTCGCTCCCACGTTTCCCCTCCCGAGTCCCGCAGCACCCCGAGTGCTGGATTTCGAACCCAGCCCGGGCCGGACCACGGACGCCCACACGCCGCCGCACCCACCCCAGGTCGGCGCGCCCGGGTCCGAGCTCACCTCATAGAGCGCCTGCACCATCTCCACCAGCACCCACTGCTCCGCCACGGTCGCCATGGTCAGCAGCCCGGCTTCCTTCCGGAAGGCGGGGCGCGGGCGCGTCAAATAGTGCGCGGCGCGGCGCGGCCCGATGACGTCAGAGCCGGCGGGGCGGCTGCTGGTACCCAGTAACCTCCAGGGAGGAGTCTACAGGGAAGGAGCGCGCTGTGGACCGCAGGAGCTGATGGTGCCAGTCCTTGGCACTGAGCCTGGAGGGTAAGATGAGTGAAACATGCCCTTTTCAATTACAGACGCAATCCAGTCAGGCAGTATTATAAAAATAACCCACAGAATATATAACACATCCTAACCCAATACTGTGTTGCTTTTCATAAAGGGTGTCATATATCATAGTCCGGTTGTGCCACAGTGTGTTTAGCTATTCACATGTTAAAAGATATTGGATAGTTTTCCAGTTTCGGATCAATGCAAAGTGGCTAGGAACATTGGCATGTAAAGATATGTGTGAACACCAATTTTCATTTCTCTGAGGTTTGTCCAGAGGAGCCGTTGGTATAGGAATTTTATTTTTTAAAAAAGACAAACTATTTCCCAGAATGTCTCCAGCATTTTTCTTTTCTTTTCTTTCAGTTTCATACATATATAATGAAGTTGGAGCATATTACCCTCTATTTCCGTCTTTCTTTGTTCTCTTATACTCACTCAACCAACTTATTTATTGGAGACACACAGAGAGAAAAACAAAGAAAGAAAGAAAGAAAGAAAGAAAGAAAGAAAGAAAGAAAGAAAGAAAGAAAGAAAGAAAGAAGAGAGGGAGGGAGGGAGGGAGGGAGGGAGGAAGGAAGGAAGGAAGGAAGGAAGGAAGGAAGGAAGGAAGGAAGGAAGGAAGGAAGGAAGGAGGAAAGGGAGAGAAAGAGCACATCAGGGACTTCTGCCACTGAAAACAAACTCCAGACGAATGCACCATCTTGTACACCTGGCTTACATAGGTTGTAGGGAATTGAACTTTGGTCCTTTGGCTTTGCAGGCAAGCACCTTAACCATTAAGCCATCTCTCCAGCCCTTGATTCTGTTTTTCTACACCATTATCACGATTTCACAATCCATTCTGGTAAGTGTCTAATTATATCTCATTTTGTTTTTTAAATTTATTTATCTGCAAACAGAATGAGAGCAAGAGAGAAGAGAGACAAATAGACTGGGCATGTCAGGGCCTCCAGACACTGGAAACGAACTCCAGATGCACACACTGTTTCATGCATCTGGCTTTATATGGGTCCTGAGGAATGGAATCTGGGTTGTTAGGCTTTGCAGGCAATCACTTTAACCACTGAGCCATCTCCCAAGCCCCTCATTTTGGTTTTCATTTGAGTTTTCTCACTGGGTGATGATGCTACAACCATTTTATATGTTTACCTGACATCGAATGAAAATATGCTTTGGAAAGGGAGGGTGGTGGGAGAAGAATGTGATCATGGTGTATTGAAGTGTATGTAAGGAGATTGTCAACAAAAAGTTTAAAAAGAAACAAAAGAAATTTAATTGATTTAAAAATTAAAAAGAAAATATACTCTGGTAGAATATTTGTTCATGTCTTTTCTCCATTTTACAATTTGATTATTTGTGTCATATTGTCCCATTTTTAGAAATCCTGGTGTATTTTACATATCTAGTCTTTGGGTAAGTGGTACAAGGTAGTAGATTTTGTTTTCCCTAAAATTTGGATGTTGGAAACCTATTTGCCAATGCAATTATATTGCGGTTTGAATGCCACCCTAAACTCATGGTGAAATTTAATTGCTATTGTAATGCTATTAAGAGTCAGGACTTTTGAGAAAGGATCAGGCAGAAGGGTTTCATCCTCATGAATGGACTAATTCCATTATCATGGGAGCAGATTAGTGATCACAGTAGTGGCTTTGTCCTCTAAGCCAGCTCTCTGTGCTCTCTTGCCCATATGATGGCCTCTGGCAGGTTATGACCCAGTAGGAAGGCCCTCACCTAAATGCTGGACTTCCCAGCTTTCTAAACTGTGGAATATCAAGTTCTTTTCTTTGTAAATTACACAATCTGTGGTTCAGTTGTACCAGCAGGAAGCAGAGGAAGAAAGATGGTTTTAGGAGGTGGGGACTTTGGGAAATGGTCAGATATCCTGAGGGTGGAGTCCTCATAAAGGGGATAAATGCTTTTGAAAAGAGGTCCCCAGAGAGTTCTCTCCCCTCTTCCACTATGTAAGGACACTGTAAGAAGGTGCTGTTTATGAACCAGTAAGTGCGGCCTCACGAGACACTATTAAGGTGGTGCTTTGAGTTTAGTTCTTCCTGTGTCCAAAATCCATGGTTCTAGCATCTCCAACATTCTGCGGTCTACATTGCAACTTAGGCTTCTCCTTCTTAGCTTCATACAGTGGCCTCTAAGGGCCTTCTTTCCAGGGATGCTGGCCCTGCCACACATTGCCTGGCTCCAGTGGCTCCCTGGTAATGTGGTGAAAGACACTAAGACCCCCCCCCCCCAGTCCTGCATCTTTTATGCCTGTAAAACTAGTGCCACGTGGCTGATGCTAGCAGTTTGGAATGGAGCCTGGCTTCCTTGGAACACAGTTGTTTTACCATCTGTGAGCTGGCCTAGAATGTTGTTTTTGAGCAGGGAACCCCTTTTGTGGTATTCTCAGTTTTGGCTCTCTCTTTTAAAATTTAATTTGCATTTTTGAACAAGGTAGAGCTTTCAGGGGATGGGGGAGTGGACCACGGAGGTGAGGGACACAGCAATTTCAGAATAACATACAAAATGCCAGATTCACGAACTTATATAACACACAGGACAAGGTGGGGACAAAATAACATACCTGAGGAAGCATATGAGAAAATTCCTAAAATGACATGCATTTCCAGATTCAAAGGCTCCATGAAGTGGCCAACAACATGATATAAATAGCTCTTTAATATTTAAGGAATGAGAGATTAAAGAAAGCTCCTGAAGTTTCCACCTGAGTATAAAAGGGCAAGTCTCATAAAAGATGTTTCAAGGTCTGGAGAGAGTGGTTAAGGCACTTACCTCCAAAGCCTAATGACCCTGGTTCAATTCCCCAGTACCCATATATAAAGCCAGATGCACAGAGTGGCAAATGAATCTAGACTTTTTTTTTTAGTGGCTGGAGGTCCTGGTGCATGCATTTTGTCTGTCTTTATTTATTCTCTCTGTTTCACTCTCTGCTTGCAAATAAATAAATAAAATTTTAAGATGTTTTAAGAAAGACATCACACTTTCATTATCAGCATTAGAAGCCAGCCAGTGGAGCAAGCATTTAATAATTCTGAAGGAAATTTTTTCTAATAAATGATTCTCTCTAGCTAAATTATTTATCAATCATAAAGGTAAAGGCACACAATATGTGTCTGCCAGGATAGGTTAGGTTACAGTAACAAGCAACCTTCACATCTCTGGGGCTTATAGCAAAAAAAAAAAGTTGATTTTATTTTATTATCATATATTTGTTGTACATAGTGCTAAGTTTCATGAGATAAATCCTGTCATCTCAGCACTCAAGAAATGGAGTCAGGAGGATCTGAAGTTCAAGGTCATTCTGGGCTCCATAAGGAATTAGAGGCTACCCAGGAAACATGAGTGTTTCACAGCACTCCTCCCCATCTTCTAAATCTTTCTTACCCTTTTCCCTACTCCTTCTCAAAAAAATGTTACAAAGAGGAAACATTGTCCTAATAGTGACCACCAACTTTTAAAATCATACAATAATGAAAACCCTCAGAATGGACTTAACTAAAAAGCAGATAAAAACTATATTGCAAAAGTTGGAGGAGGGAAATGTGTAAGGGAGGAAACACTAGAGACTTGTGCTTGATTCTCTAATAAACTGTGTTTTGCCTTGATTTGAAGAGTCTTCCACAGGCTTGTATGTTAAAAGGTAGGTCCCCAGCTCATGGTGCTATTTTGTAAGGTTCTCGAAACTTCAGGAGTCGAGTTGAGTTGGAGCAGGTAAGTCACTGAGGTTGGGTTCTTGAGGTTTATTTGTCCCTAGACTCTGTCTCCCCTCCTTCTGTTTCCTGTTCTTCATGAAGTGAACAGCTGTTCTCCATCAAATTCTCTTGCTACCATGATACTGTGCTCATAGGCATGGGGCCAAGTAACCATGGACTGAGCCTTGTGAAACGTAAGGCAAATTGTCTTAATCATTAAGTTTCAAGGTGGTTTACCATTTAATAATATGTAACAGAGATACCAATTTGCATCATTTTAGGTCACATTTGGTGTAACAGGGCACCCAACTTAAATAAAGTGCTAGGGCTCATATGCTTGCCCCCTTCAAAGCTCAAGTTGAAATTCATTCAGTATTGTAAGAAAGAGTGATCCTTAAGCGGTGAGTAGGCCATGAAGTCACCACATTCATTGGTGGGATTAATGCTATATAATAGAAAAAGTTCATCTTCTGGTTGCTTCTTTTCCTTCTGCTATGGGAAGACAAAGCATTTTTCTCTCTGAAGCATTCTTGCCCCTCTGCAGAATACAGTGCTCAAGTTGTCCTCACAATCAGAGCAACTACACCTGCCAGTTTCTTGACTTCTAGCCTCCAGCCCATGAGCCAGAAAGCCCTTGTTTTTTTAATATTCTGTTGAAGTTTCATATATGTGCATAATGTATTTTGATCATAACCCTTTTCAAATACCTTCTTTGATCACCCGTTTCCCATCCCCCTCCATTGAATTCCCTCTTCTGTCCAACTAGATTCTCTTCTATTTTGATGTCTTCTCCCACTTTCCCATCACTTATGATGCCATGTTGATGGGCCCAATATTGTACAGGTTTTGTTCAGGTAATGACAGCCACTATGAGTCAAAAATGCAATGACCCCTTCATGTCCAGAAGAAGCATTTCACAGCACTCGTCCCCATCTTCTGAATCTTACCCTTTTCCCCACTCCTTCTTTCACAATATTCCTTGAGCCTTGGAGGGGTGGTAATAGATGTCTCATTTAGGGCTGATCAGCCAATAGTAATTTATTCTCAGCATTTTAATTAGCATTCGGCCTTCTCGGTAGTCACCACCATCGCAGAAAGAAGCTTCTTTGAGCAGAGGAGAAAGCAGCACTAATCTTGGAACAAACATAAGCATTTAAAAAGGAATAGGGGGCTGGAGAGATGGCTAAGTGATTAAGGCATTTGCCTGCAAAGCCAAAGGATCGTGGATCAATTCTCCAGGACCCACGTAAGCCAGATGCACAAGGGGGCACATGCATCTGGAGTTTGTTTGCAGTGGCTGGAGGTCCTGGTGCACCCAATCTCTCTCTCTCTCTCTCTCTCTCTCTCTCTCTCTCTCTCTCTTCCTCTTTCTCTCTTTCTTAAATAAATAAATAAATAAATAAATAAATAAATAAATAAAATATTTTTAAAAATAAAAGGGACTTGGATGGGCACAAAATGTCCCTTTAGCCAAAAAGTGTAGTATGAGCTCTTGTTTTAAGTTACCAGTTCTGTGGTTCTGGTATAGCAATACAAAGAGACTGAGAGACTGGAGATTTCAGTGAGACACAGGGCCCGAGCCACCACAGGCTTCAGTGCTCCCATATACTGAGACAGAGGGACTAAGCAGACATGAGGCTTCAATATTTCCACATAACAAGAATGCTGGGGAGGCAGTTGTGGAGCTTGTACATGGTTGGCAGGGACCCATACTCTCTAGGTATTTCCATCCTTGGTTGTATCCTTAGAATTATCATTGACTCCAGATGGCTATCATGCCACAGTGAAGTCAGGAAGAGCAAAGCAAAACAAAGACCTCTTTTAAAAAAACTATTTTATTTTTTTGTATTGATTTGAAAGAAAGAGGGAGAGAGATCAAGAGTCCCAGGGCCTTCAGCTGCTGCAAACAAACTCCAGATGCATGCACCACCATGTGTATCTGGCTTACACGTGTATCTGGCTTCCATGGGCTCTGGAGAATCAAACCTGGGTCCTTTGGCTTTGCAGGCAATTTCCTTAACTGCTAAGCCATATCTCCAGGCCCATATATTTCTTTTTAAATTTTTTTCATTTTTGTTATTTATTTGAGAGATGGAGAGATAATGGATATGCCAGGGCATTCAGCTGCTGCAAATGAACTCCAGAAGCCTGTGCCACCTTGTGCATCTGGCTTATGTGGGTCCTGGAGAGTTGAACCTGGGTCCTTTGGCTTTGCACGCAAGTGCCTTATCCATTAAGCCATCCTTCCAGCCCCATATATCTCTTTGTAAAGGACAATTGAAGTATGAACCTTGGTTCCTCCCTGGATCTCTCCAGCATACTTCCATTTACAACAGTCTCGTGGTCACTTCTGAAGGCAGTGGGAAAGGAGCAGATAGAACTAGCTAAGCTATTACAACTTCTTTTCTTGGGGTGGAGACTGGGCTACCCTCACTGCGACCATGGAGTTTCTGCCTACTGCTTCAATAAGATGGAAAGAGCCTGTGGAATTGGGTGCAGCATCGTGCTGCCACCCTTCCAGGGAAAGCCCAGTCAGTAACTCCTTTTCCTCCACACTCCAGTACCAAAGCCTTTCCCATCCGTTCTATGTGCCTCATGCATGAATGAGCTTTTGTTGTAGCCACCGGCCATCAGCTCAGCTCCAACGTCAGCATCCACAGGAACTGCCTCCTCCTAGACTTCATGTCCTGTTGGAACTCTGCACTGCTTCACATAATGAAACCCAAGTATGTGATTGTATATGTCAGGTTTAATGTCTGCCTTCTACACAGAGTGGAAATTGGAGCTGTGATAATACTTTTGTTACTATATTATTTTTATTTTTTACATTATTTTAACATATTTTTTGTGTGTGAGAGAAAGAAAGAGAGAAACAGAGAGAGAGAAGAATGAATGGGTGCACTAGGGCTGCTTGTTGCAACAAATGAACTCCAGTTGCATCTTCCACATTGTGCCTCTGACCTTACCTAGGTACTGGGGAATTGAACATGGACCGGCAGGCTTTGCAGGAGAGTGCATTGAACTGCTGAGCCATTTCTTTAGTCCTATTTTTTTTTTTTTTTTTTACATTTTTTATTGCATTCTTAAAACACTTTTTTTTTTTTTTTTTATTGCAAAACACTTGGTGGTATTTTGTTTCTGTATAGAATTAGATGATTCCTTTAAAAAATAACCTGAATTTCTATTTTTAAATTTGGTTTTTAGATTACCATACAAAGTAATGAGTGCCATCGTGACATCACTGCGGGTGTATTCCGTTACTCTCTTTTACTTCTGATAACTCTGCCATGCACCAGGGGAAAAATCCATATGAATGTGATTAGGTAAGCCCTGCCCTTAAAGACAGACTAGGATTTTAAAAAGAAATTAATAGTGTTTTCTTAGTATACCTTACATATACTGATTAGAGGAAGTAAAACTCAGTGCTGGAAGAGGCCTTCAGAGAACTCTTTTGGTAGTGGGCAAGCTTCTGGCTCATTATTCAAGCAATAGATTTAAAATACTTCCATGTTGGGCATGAGAGATGGCTCAGCTGTTGAGGCACTTGCATGCAAAGCCTACCTACTCAGATTCAATTCCCCAGTACTCATGTAGAGCCAGATACACAAAGTGCCACATGCATATGGAGTTCGTTTGCAGTGACCAGAGGCCCTTGTGTGCCTATTCTCTTTGTCTGTCTCTTTCTTTCTCTCTCTCTGCTTGCAAATAAATAAACATATTTAAAAAATAAAATACCTCCATGTTATTTGTGAGAAATAAGTACACTGCTCTATATGATGGCTTTCTCCTGTAGATGCTTCCTATACATGTTGTCCTGTGACTTTGGAACATTCACTGAACTTGTCTGCCCAGTTTCCTCAACAGTCAAGAGGAGATAAGTTGGTGATAATCAGGCAGGTTAGTGCATGCAAAGTGCTAAGGATAGGACAGGTCCTTGCCAAGTGCCTGGTTACTGTTCCCTTGGCTAGCAAAGCAGCAGGCTCTAAGTACACAGCCACTAAAACATGGCATTTTGACCCAGATTCCACTCTTCACTACTTCTGAAACCCATGGTGAATAATTCGATTGCACCAAACCTCTGCTTTCATTTCACATAACGGAGCACTTGTGATGAAAAGGAAGCCACATGAAATTGAGCAGTGGCTACGGCACCTGGATTCAGCTGAGCTCTTCTGCACCCCATACAGCTCTGGGACACCTCAGCCACCAAGATGTTGTCACCCACACTGGGAAGACTCAAGCTCCTGGGAGTAGAGAATAGGACCCTGGGAAATCCTTCAAGTTTAGTTCAAGTTCACTGGCATTTCAGAGGAACCAAGCCAAGGGCCTCCAGCAGTTAGACAGAGACTTCCAGAGCCTGTGTTTGAAAGGACCATCCATGTCTGTATTTTGAACATTTACATAGTTACCTCATATGTCCTCAGTTTCCACATCCATGGAGTCAGCCTACCACTGGTTGAGAATATTTAGGAAAAGTGTGTCTGTACTGATTGTGAATAAACATTTTTCTCATTATTCCCTAAGCAATGAAGTCTGGTAACTGTTTACATGGCATTTGTATTGTCTCAGGCATGTTACATGATCTAAAGATGATTAAAAATAGACAGAAAACTTGGGGATGTTTCTGAATATCATACCAATTGATGTAAGGGAATTGGGCATTTGTGTGGCGAGATTACTGGTTCCAACCTTCCCATGGATACCGAGGGATGACATGATTCACATTGTGATATTATTTGTTTGTATGTGCATGCATGTTCATCTGTGGGTGCATGTATGTGCATGTGGAAGTCAGAATACAAGCTCAGGTATTATTCCTCAGTGGCCATCTACTTTTGTTGAGACAAGGTATCTTGCTGTCCTGCTTTTCTAATTTTCCCTCTGTCCAAAGGGGGCATGATTATGAAGGTGAATTTCATTAACCCATAGGAAGTAGGTGGCTGTAGACAGCAATAACTTGACAGCTGCCATCATTTAGGCATCTCCAGGCTGAATGGGGATGGAAGGCTGGGAGCCTTTACCAGTCCCTCAGAGGATAAATCCAGAACTTACTAAAGGGGTGACACAACCTGATTCCCATCTGGGATGACACTCAGCTCACCTTTAATGGCTTCATTTGGAACCTCTGGAATGAGGAAAGCATTTGTGCCTAGCCTGAGCAAACATTCCTATCACTGATAAGGCAAAAGGAGTCCAGAACAAGCTTAGGATTTTAGCTTCCTTCTTCCTCCTACCACAATGGTCAATATTATTGGAAAGACTTACACTTTGGCATAGTTCACCTTGACACAATGAACAAGTGAGTTTGGCTGAACCTTTTGGGGCCTGAGCTTCCCATATGTTGCTCCTTCCCTTGGTGCCCCTAGGTGAATCAGCTAATGTTTCTTGGCCTTCATTTCCTGAACTAAGCGTAAAGGAATTTTGAGGGGGTGCTTGCTAAGACATGCACTAGCTCACCTTCTCTCCATCCCAGTCACCTTGGTGTCTGATGATTGAGGCTTCAGGTTGGTTAAAATGAATGAAACCAACCTGAACAACGCTGTAAAGATAGTCAAACGTGTGCCAAAGGTAGAGGGTAATGTAAGAGCCCATTACCAGCAGCCACTGTTTCAGTGGACAAGAGTATCACAGAGCTAAGAAGGCTAAGGTGTGTGAGCCATAGAGAGGTCTGTGAATGCTAAACTCCCTCCCCTTCTTGCACCTCACCCAGCACTGTGTGCACATGGACCAGCTCCTTCCAGATGGAACCCAGAAGCCTCTCTATCCAGACTAGGCTGAGTTGCATTTAACTTTTAATATGAACCTCTTATCATGCTTTGTGTTTGAAAATTCAAGCCCTCACTGTGACTTATTTCCCTTTTGAGGCAAGGTCTCACTTTAGTCCAGGTTGACCTGGAACTTACTCTATAACCTCAGGCTGGCCTGGAGCTACAATGATCCTCCCTCAGCCTCCCGAATGCTGAGACTAAAGGTGTGCCCAGCCACTATAACTTTTTTAAAAAAGATTTTATTTTTATTTATTTATTTATTAGAGACAGAGGGAGAGGGAGAATGGGCACGCCAAGGCCTTTAGTCACCGCAAACAAACTCCAGACACGTACGCCCCCTTGTGCATCTGGCTTACATGGGACCTGGGGAATTGAACCAGGGTCCTTAGGCTTCGCAGGCAAACACCTTAACTGCTAAGCCATCTCTCCAGCCCCACTACAATGCTACTTTTTAATGTCACAATTTGGAAATGATTAATTACCAGTCTGTGTTCATTCAAATATGTGAATATTCTGATGTGTGTCAAAATCAGTCTTGACATAGCTGGGCATGGTGGCGCACGCCTTTAATCCCAGCACTCGAGAGGCAGAGGTAGGAGGATCGCTGAGAGTTCGAGGCCACGCTGAGACTGCATAATTCCAGGACAGTCTGGATCAGAGTGAGACCCTACCTTGCAAAACCAAAAAGAAAAAAAATTAGTCTTGACAGCATTGGGCTCAGGAAGATAAAAAAAAAAATGGAGGTGCCAAGGAAAGTGGGAGTTTCACAAATCCTCTTGAGTATTACGTCAGAACTAAGTGCATGTTCTGGAGTCAAACAAAGAGCAGGACAGGTCTGAGAACAGCACATTCTCCTTTGCTGAGAGTTACTTTGAACTGGATTTCCTAACAGGCTTACACAACATTTAGGAGTCAACTTCTTAGTCATGTGTTCCCTTTTTATTCCTGTGATCAAACAGGAATTTAAATCCTGAAACTGAATTTCTGTGGAGAGTAAGGGTCTCCCCAACCCAAATCATTGTTAGGGACACAGGAATTCGAAACTGTCCAGAATTCCTAAGGGAATAAGCTGGTGGTTGCACATTTCTTAATATGCCTCACTGTATCTGCCTTTGCTTCTGTGGTTATATTTTAATTTTTTTTAATTACATACACCCTTGATATAAAAGACTCCAGGATGCCAGGCGTGGTGGCGCACGCCTTTAATCTCAGCACTTGGGAGGCAGAGGTAGGAGGATCGCCATGAGTTCAAGGCCACCCTGAGAATACAGAGGGAATTCCAGGTTAGCCTGAGCTAGAGTGAGACCCTACCTCGAAAAACCAAAAAGAAAAAAAAAGACTCCAGGAAGCCAGGCATGGTGTCGCATGCCTTTAATCCCAGCACTTGGGAGGCAGAGGTAGGAGGATCACCATGAGTTCGAGGCCACCCTGAGACTACATAGTGAATTCCAGGTCAGCCTGGGCTAGAGTGAAACCCTACCTTGAAAAACCAAAAAATAAAAAAAAAAAAATAAAAAAAAAAAAAGACTCCAGGACTAGTTAAGGGTATAGAAGAAAATATAGTAGTTTTAAACCCACATACTCACCTCACTTCCTTTCTCAGCTGACACTTAGATCAACACTTAAACTCTGGTGTCTTGAGATCTTTCTCAAAGCACTTCCATTCATACTTATGAATGCATCTGCCTGTGTCTTTGACAAAGACATTAGTGGTATCTTGCCATAGTATTACTATTTATTTATTCATTCAAAAACACGTGGCAAGGACTAGGATGACAATTAAATGGTTATGAAACCGTATTAAGTTCTAGAACTGTCTTGTGGGACACAGACATGAATCATGAGATGCACAGATGCTGTGGGAGGTGGCTGGGCAGGAGAGGTGGAGAGGCCACACCAGGCAAGAAAAGAGCATGTGCACAGGCTGGTGGAGTAGGGGGCATGGGACGAGAAGAGGCAGATAATGAGCTGTGATTTCCTGTTTCTTTATTCCTTTTTCCTCACAATCCCCTCCCATTTCCTTCTTTTGTCTCTCTCCCATCCCCCTTCCATTGAACCCTCTCTTTTTTCCCAACTAGTCTTTTTTTTTTTAATGTTTTTGCTCTCCTCCATCATCCATGTTGAAATGTGGATGGTTCCGATAGCATGTGGTTCTAGTGCACATAATGACACTTGTGTGGTTATAAATGCAACTGCCTCTTCATATCCAGAAGCCAGCACTTCAGAACACTTCTCCCTATTCTCTGGTCCTCTCTTTTCCCCTTCTCTTTTGCAGTATTCGCTGAATTTTGGAGGGAGTGATAAAGATGTCTCATTTAGTGCCCAGCATTCAGTTGCCACCTCCTGTCAGCACTGTGATGAGCTTTGAGTCTCCCCTCTAGTAACAATCACCTGCACAGAGAAGCTGCTATTGAGCTGCAGTGGAGATCAGGGCACCCCCACTGCACAGGCCTCACTCAGCCACTCCCCTCCTGCGTGATTGTGTGTGTGTGTGTGTGTTCAACCTGAGAGGAAGGCTGACTTTACTATTTCACATTTAGCAGTCAGCTGTTTACTGACAGCTAATCGACTGGTGAAAAGCATTCATTTCCAGTCAGAGACCTTGAGATCAACTGGTCATTTAAACGTAGATCTCTTTCCTAACCCTCCCCAGTTCTCCTGGTCTATGTGTCTGTCTTTATCTTTGATCATCCTTTGTCTTTGAGGTCAGGTAATATGAATTCTTAGTTCTTTTATATATTTTTTAATATTCAGTATCATTTGAATTTCTATGTACACTTTGGAATTGGCTTGTTAATTTCTGTAATAAAAGCTTGCTGGGATTTTAATCAATTATATTTAATCTATAAATCACTTAGGGTAGGAAAATATATTTATTAATTTATTAATTTATTTGTATGTGAGGGGTGGGGTATGGGCATGCCAGAGCCTCTTGCTACTGCAAACAAGCACCAGACATATGTGCCACAGTTGGCATCTAGGGTTATATGTATACTGGGAATTTGAAACAGGGCTGGCAAACCTTGCAAACAAACACCTTTAGCCACTGAGCCATCCCCCCAGCCCCTGAATACACTTTTAACAGCATTAACTCTTGTTCAATAATTTGAATCTTTTATTATTGTCTGATATGTCATTTTCACTAAGATGAGGCTAGCAAAATTCTAGGCTAGCCTGGAATTAATTCAGTATGTAGTCTCAGGCTAGCCTCAGACTCCAGGCTATCCTCCTGCCTCTGCTTCCTGAGTGATGGGATTAAAAGTATGTGCCATGCTGTTTGGCAAAACAATTTATACCTTTATTCATTTTTATAAGAAAAAAACTGAACTCTCCTAAATTTAATTATAAGGATTAGTGAGTGGAGGGGAGGAGAAATTAAGCACTTTAACCAACCTCATTTTAATGCTAAAATTTCTGCCCAGGGAGAAGTTCAAGTTCCAGGGTCAGGAATGTAGCTCAGTATAGAGCACTTGTTAGCATGCCCAAGACCCTAGGCTCATCCTTAGCATGCAAACCAAACCACACCTCATTTTCCTGGCATGGAGTGTGTGGTAATGTGCTGCCAGAGTGCACTTGCAGGTCTCACACCTGAAATGAAGCCCTCATCTCTTTTGAATATGTGTTCCTTTCTCAGGTATCTTACTCACCTAGAGTTAGACTTCCCATGGTCTCCTCATTTGCAGCAAGCATCTTGCTTTAGGTAATGGCTACTCCTAGTGTTACCTTCCGAGTCTCACCAAGAGGCAGATCCCACTGAGTGAAGGAAGACTGGGGCATATGTACACACAGCTCTCTCTACCCATGGGTTCCTCATCCTTGCAGTCCATTAACTTCAAATCAATATACTGGAGGTAAATTTTTATTTTGATTGAATATGTACAGACAATTTCCCCTCTGTTTATTATATCCTAAGAAAATATAGGACAGGAGCTGGGGAGATGCCTCAGTGGGTAAGAGTGCTTACCACACAAGCATGCTAGGGATTCAGAGGATCTGGTTTTCCTTTAGTTTGATTCCCCAGCATGTTTATAAACAGCTGTTTGTGGTCATAAATGCTTTTAACCCCAGTACTGTGGGAAGTGGAGACTGGAGACTATCTTGGGCTTGCTGATCAGCCAATCTGGTGAAAAAATTTTTTAATAGGAGCATGGTCAACTTACTACTATCTATGCCACTCCCTCCCCAGCAACCATTAACTGCATATAGATCCTCATGGAGGGGTGGGACTTTGTGAACTGCTGCTTTGGAATTCTAGTAAACATTCAGGAATACCAGGAGTGAGCCTGGCGTCTTGGTGCATGCTTTTAATCCCTGCACTTGGAAGGCAGAGGTAGAAGGATAACTGTGAGTTTGAGTCTACCTTGAAATTACATAGTATATTCCAAGTCAGTGAAACCCTCCTTGAAAAAAAAAAACAACCAACCACAACATCAACAACAACAACAACAATAAAAACAAACAAACAAACAACAACAACAACAACAAAAAAAAAACCCCAACAGTGCTCAAACTGTTCCATAGAACAAAAAGGTAATACCTGAGATGCATACTTCAAACATCAGGGTGAGAGAAGGATAAACAGAAGCACATTGTAAACAAGAACAAAATGAAAGAGTAGAAAAGGACAGAGGTAAGACTTATTTTAGAATGTTTCATTTGGGCTGGAGAGATGGCTTAGTGGTT
The DNA here is from genome assembly GCA_036365145.1 of Orientallactaga sibirica. Taxonomy (NCBI): domain Eukaryota; kingdom Metazoa; phylum Chordata; class Mammalia; order Rodentia; family Dipodidae; genus Orientallactaga; species Orientallactaga sibirica. The sequence goes on along the minus strand of JAEOAD010001234.1, from coordinate 11,468 downwards.
AAGTGCTTGCCTGTGAAGCCTAAGGACCCCAGTTTGAGGCTTGATTCCCCAGGACCCATGTAAGCCAGATGCACAAGGTGGTGCATGCATCTGGAGTTCATTTGCAGTGGCTGGAAGCCCTGGTGCACCCATTCCTTCTTTCTCTCTACCTCTTTCTCTGTCTCTCTCAAATACATAAATAAAAATAAACAAATTTTTTAAAACTAAATTTAAAGTTTTCGTTTATTTATTTGAGAGAGAGAGAAAGAGAGAGAGAGAGAGAGAGAGGCAAAGAGGCAGACACAGAAAGAGTGAGCTTGGGCATACCAGGGCTTCCTGTCACTGTGTATATCTATATAAAAGATCAGCTCCACACATGAGTGAAGCCGTGTAATAGTTGTCTTGCTCGTCTAGCCTATTTCACTTAATTTGACAATATTCAGGTTCACCTATGTCCCCAAAACTGATATAAGTTAATTTTTCTCTATAGCACACAAATTGCATTGTGAGCATATACAATGTTTGCCTTGTCTGTTTATGTGTTAACAGACATTTTGACTGTTGTGTATAGTGCCACAATAAACATGGATGTACAAGTAAACAAATAGCAGGTCTAGGTTCAGGGATAGACTCTGTCTTAAGGAAACAAATAAATGATAGAGGAGACACTCAAAATTCTTCTCTCTTCTGCATGCACAGACAGCATACATCTGCGCACACGCACACACACACACACCTGTGCATACTCTGTACATATACCACCCACATACCACATATACTAAACACATTCAAAAAATGCAGGACAACAAGTAATTATATGGCCTTTACATTGAATGAGGTGTTATAAAAAATCTAGGGATTTAAATATAAAAGAGGGCTGAGGAGACAGTATTGGAATAATAGTATCTTTCAAGAGTTGAGCTTCTCTATCTCATTAAACTTCTGACAGAAAAAATGTCTCTCTCTCTCTCTCTCTCATTCTTCTCAGATTCTGCACAAGCTTTTCAGAAAAGCTGTTACCAGGGTCCTTGAAAACATGTCTCTGAAGGCATCAGGTTCTATGACCCTTAAGCATGGAGGAAAAGAAAATGGAGAACAGCAAGAATGTATATGGTAAGGAGACACTTTGCTAATTGGCATGGGATTTAGGGACCATAACAGCCTAGCAGAAGCCAGGAGCTCTGTAGGATGAACTAGAAAACACCCGTGGAGAACAGTCAAACCTCTGTTTGCCCTTGGTGCCAGTGGGAAGGAGGCCTGTGGAGCTAGCTTTCTTGACCTGGACCCTGCATTTCCTCCTCTGTGTGGCAATTCTTAATCCTACAGCAAGACTAGAACCTCCCCTGGGGGCAGTAGTTGAGGTGGGGCTGGCCTCAGGGAACTGGGAGACACTGAGAAGGAGTTCTCTCAATACAGAAGGGAGCAGGTCAAGGCACTAGGCCATGGCAAGACCTGCACGTGAGGCTCCGAGGACAGAGTGGAGGCCTGTGAGGGACGGATGCATGGATGCTATGAGCTCTGATCGGCACTCCTGTCTCTGCCCCAACATTACAAATCTGTACTCAGGTCCCAGGCCACCATGAGGGGTGCTGTGTGAGGATATCGAGGACCTATGGGACTAGACAGTGGGCACACAGGAGTGTGGGTGACCATTTGGGTTTCACCTGGAAAAAGAGGGTGTCAAAACCCTTGCACATGACCATCCCTGTCCCTTCAAGATAAGCCAGACACCCAGTTCCTTCTGCTCTTCTTAGAAGCTGTCTGAAGAGAGTAGAATGGGAACCACCCACTCATCTGTATTTGACAGGAGCTCCTTCAAATCTGTTGCTGGAGACATGACCCTCCTGCCTCCAGAGCCAGCACCAGGCCAGGCTGAGAGAGGAAGACTCTGGGTCACGAGTAGGAGATCTGAGACTAGCTCTGTTTTCCAAGGACAACTGTGGGTCAGCTATGATTTTATGGAATTGTCCATGCCTGCTCATTGAGTGTTCATGGACACACTGCAAGGGCATGATGTGGACTCAGCTTCCTATGACCACTTAACTGTGATGAAAATGAATAAACACACACACACGGTGGAGCAGTGGCTCAAGCAGCGACTGTGCCAGGAAGAAGCACAGAGCCAGCTCTCCCGGGGGCCACAGGAACATCTTTGGATTGGACACTCAAGGAGAAAACACTGAGAGGTGGAGTCCCGAGGCATGGAGTTTTATTCAGCTACAAGGAAAAATAAGACTATGAAATTTTCAGGGAAATGGATGAGCTGGAAAAGAGTATGCTAAGTGAGGTAACCCAGGCTCAGAAATAAAGTGCGGCATGTTCTCTGTCATATGTGGATCCTAGCTTCAAATGTTTAGACTTGTATGTGAGTTGGAGCAAAAGTCAGTAGTAGAGGCCAGGAACCTAGACAGAGGCCTTGAGGGATGGAGGAGAGGTGAGGGCTTAAGAGGATATAGCAGATATGTAAGAAGAGGGGCAGAATAATGGGAGTGGTAGATCTATTTTTAGCTGTCTCGGGAACCTCCATAATGATTTCCACAATGGCTGTACTAGTTTATATTTCCACCAACACTGGAGAAGAGTTCTTTTTACCCCACACCCTCACTAGCATTAAATGCCAATCTTATAGGAGTGAGATGGAATCTGAAAGTCATTTCAATTTGTACTTCCCTGAAGACTAAGGATGTAGAATAATTTTGATGTTTATTGGCCATTTGTATTTCTTCTTTTGAGAACTCTCTTTTCAGTTCTCTAGCCCATTTTTTAATTGGGTTGATTGATTTCTTATTGTTTAATTCTTTTTTTTGGTTCTTTGTATAATGTAGACATTAATCCACTGTCAGAAGCAAAGCTGGCAAATATTTTCTCCCATTATTTATTTATTTGTGTAGGGAGAAGGACAGGGAAAGAGAATGGGTATATCAGGGCCTCTTGCCGCTGCAGGTGAACTTCAGATGCATGTACCACTTTGTGCATCTGGCTTTGCAAAGGCACTGGGGAATTGAACCTGGTCCAACAGGCTTTGCAAGCAAATGCCTTTAACCGCTGAGCCCACCCAACCCCATCTTCTGTATTTTACAGCTGAGTCTTATTGAGTTATAGAACCTTCTGTCTCATGTGTTCAGGAGTGTGTTGCTGCTCCATCTTCACTTCTATATTTCTTCTGTTTTTATTGTACATAAGCCTGACCTGTGATGTTGCCCATTGCCTTGGGATGGATCTGTTTGGCATATGTCATGCTTGCTTGTTCCTTTGTTGTTATACTAAGTCAAAAGACTGGTGTGGCACACTCCTGCAGAGGGCATCATTTCATTCTGGTCTCGAGCTGGAGGTGAAAAGTGAAATGTCTTGTTTCTTTGTGAGGGTATCAATTGGACTGTGACTGTGTGTTTTAGTAGGAAGAATATGTGGTTATAAATTCCTACATGTGCAACTGCTTTTCTGCCAGTTATGGGGTCTTGGTTTTTCAGGTGTGGGAGCAATAGTCCCTGTTTAAGATCCTGCATTTGAAAACATTTTGAAAAATATTCAGCACTATATTTTAATATACAAGTGTTTCTGTTTTTGCTTTTAGGAAAAAAAAATACTGTGTATCTGAGGATTGTGTGCATGTGTTTGTATTACTAAAGGTGGAACCCAAAGCCTTGTGCATTCTAAGCAAGCACCTTACCCCTGGTCCTATATCCCAGGTCTTGTTATATTCCTTTCTTTCTTTTGATTTCTTTTCTTTTCTTTTTTTTTTTTTTTTTTTTTTTTGAGGTAGGGTCTCACTTTAGACCAGGCTGACCTGGAATTCACTGTTTTCTCAGGGTGGCCTTGAACTCATGGTGATCCGCCTATAATCTGCCTCCTGAGTGCTGGGATTAAAGGCATGCACCACCACACCTGGCTTGTATTTCTTTTTTTTTTTTTTTTTTTTTTTCGAGGTAGGGTCTCACTCTGGTCCAGGCTGACCTGGAATTAACTATGTAGTCTCAGGGTAGCCTCAAACTCTCGGCAATCCTCCTACCTCTGCCTCCCGAGTGCTGGGATTAAAGGCGTGCGCCACCACGCCCAGCTCGTATTTCTTTTTTAAGACAGGATTTCACTAAGATGCGTAGGCTGGGATATGATCTTCCTTGCCCAACTCCCCATGTAGTTGCACTTACAGGCCTTCTCTGTCAGATCAGGCTTATGGATTGTTTTGTGCATGTATATATATTTTTGTGAGTATGTTTAAAGAACCATATGTACACCAAATATGAAGTTCTTAAGAGAAAATTTAATGCGTTGGTTGTTTTGTCCAAAGTTTACTGTTCCCTGGTCTGTCTTCTAGAAAACAACCGTCAAGGGTATGATGTTTCTTCCTTGTGGGTTAAAGGCTAAGTAGCTCCTTATAGAAGGTAGATTTTTAACTACTGGAAATTCAGGTAACTTAATTCAAATATAAGGGATAAACAAGCTTTTCCTTTTGAGGAAGGTGTGGCTGTTGTTACTGTTCATCAGAGGGTACCGAGAGGCACAGAACACCTTCAGACTTGTCTGCCTACACACCAAATGATCATAAGCCCAGCCTGAACGCCTGAGGCCTGGCTACAGTCTAAGCCCTAGAAGGCCTGGCTACAGTCTAAGCCCTAGAAGGCCTGGCTGCAGTCTAGGTCTGAGATGGCTCTGAAGCTGAGCCTCCTATCTGAGACAGATCATTAGGTGTGACAGAGGGTCAGGAATGCCCTGAGACAAACAGAAACTTTAAGGAGAGGCAACTCCAATGGTGGCCTCTTTTCTGAGTATCTTCATTGCACAAACTATTGTCACGAGAAACAAGTTCTGCACTTAACCACATTACCTGTCATAGAACCTGCTCTGCCAGGCTGATGTCAGACACAGTCCAGGGCTGTTTGAAGGAAAGGGCATGTTTTGAAACTTATTGTTCAGATTCTTCATGTCAGTTTATGTAGTTTATTTGTATAGGTGTTCTTTATGTACATAATGATGGAAACATTCTTTTTTCACTTTATTTTATTGGACTACAAAAGTTCATTTTATGCATGTACATAATGTACTTTGATCACATCACTCCAGTTCCCCACCAACCTCTTTTTCTTATCCCTCCTTTTAGTCCCTTTTGTTCCCTGGACAGTTTTGCTTGTACTTTCATGTCTTCTGTTTGTACATGACTTTATGTATCTATGTAAAATGGGACCCACAAATGAGAGAAACCATTTATCTTTCTCAGGCTAACTTAATTCAAGTAATATGATTTTCTCCAGTTGTATTGATTTTCCTGTATGCCATAACTTTGTTTCCTTTATGACTGAAAAAATGCCACTGTATACACATACCATATTTTTCTATCCAATTATCTATCACAGACTCATAGACTGATTCCACAAGTTAGTGAATATGCAGACTATTGTTATAATCATTAATGAGCAAGTATCTCTATGAGAGTTGCCTTGGACTCTTGTGTTAGCATCCAGGAGTGGTATAGCTGGGTCCTCTGATAGGTCTGTTTTAGTGTTTTGAGGGATCTCTATACTGATGTCCATAGTGGCTGTAGTAGTTTACATTTATGATGGGAACATTGTAACATGCCAGTTTTATCAGCTGAAGAACTCCCTTTGGAACCCTGGTACAAAACCCCAGCTAGCTTCATGATCCCATCCCTCATCAATGTGAAGTCTTTATAGTTGAGAGGACCATAGAAACATTGAAAATCCCTTTTTATAGTTAGGAAAATCAGTTGTCTTCCTCCATACTCTTTTATGAGAAATGGAGATCTCAAAGGAAAGCAGTTCACTGTGGCCTGGTCTGTTGACTTATTGGCTAAATGGTGAAGGTCTTTGGTGAATACTCCCAGGAAAGAGACAATGTTGTAGTTTGAAGGAGACTCTTCTACCCTGCCTGGCTGACAGGGACGTGAGAATCATGGGATCATGGTGCGTAGAGGACAGTGATGAAGGAAGGGAGGGAGGTGGGGACAGGAAGGAAGGGAGGGAGCAAGGGAAGGTAGATGTGCTCAACTGTTTGTGAGGTGATTAACTCTTGAGTTCTCACTATTTTCCTCTTAATGGCCAAATTTTGCCATTGACCCTTCCTACATCCCTTGTAGAACGGGGGTCATATGCCTTTCACTTTGCATGGTATTGATGTCATTCAGATAAATTCTCTAAAGCTTAGTCTTGTGAAATCCCACGTTTATTTAATGTTGACACAATGGAAAGTGTCCAGTCTGTAAAATGACTATAGCCATTTGGTAATGAAATTAAATAGCATTTCACCTAGTTCTTATATGATGGTATTCTACACTTACAGAAATTATAAGTAGTAAGTAAGCCTGCTTTGTCTTTTTTCCTTTGTCTTTTATCACTGCTTGATTGTAATGGAACAAATCATTCATTTTAACAATTCTATAGGACATTGCAAGAAATCTGTAATTGAACTGGGCTCTGCTAGCCAACCACCAGCACTCCTCACCTCTTTTTGGAAATGGCCAGATCCCTTCAGTCCCCACAGTTGAGAGGTTCCTTAATGGACACTCTCTGGCTCCCTCTCTGGCCACCTCAGATCCTAAAGTGTCCGTTTAATAACTAAAGTTTATCCTCATGATTACATTGGCATTCTTAAGCTGCTTCTATAAAATGATTGTTTTTTTGATGTAGGGTCTCACTCTAGTCCAGGATGAACTGGGACTCACTCTGTAGTTCCAGGCTGGCCTCACTCATGGCGATCCTCCTACCTCTGCCTCTTGAGTGCTGGGATTAAAGGCGTCTGCCAGGATGCCAGGCCTCCTTATTTCCTTTTACACTGTAAATTGTTATTCTGTGGTATATTCTGTCTCACAACAGAATGGCAGGTTCCTCCGTGAGTACCAACCTAGCTTGTTAGAGAAGATGTCTCTTCTTTCTAGCATGTCACCATCTTGGTCAGAGTGCATGAGGCTCTTTTTGCTGAAATGTAAAAGGCCCTCAGTAACCACGGTCAAGCCTCAGAGGTTTTGTCAAGGGCAGTTGCAGCAGTGAGTCTGTGGGCCGGCATTCTTACAGCAGAGGGATGAAGAGGCAGAGCTGGTTTCAGTGCTAGGCTTCAGATGTGCTTTGGGCCCTGTGTTTTTTTAATCTTTTATAGTTTATTATTTTTTAAAAAGTGGTAACAATGAAATGATTATGTTTGTTTATTCTGTAATAAGGGAAACTGGGTTAATAGACATCTTAACAATTTAACTTTACCATTGAAATAGATGTTCACCTGGACTTGGAAGAGTGCCTGGCAAAGTTCATGAAAACTGAAGAAGCCATCATTTACTCATTTGGCTTTTCTACCATAGCCAGTGCAATTCCTGCTTACTCTAATAGAGGGGACATCGTATTTGTGAAAGTAACCTTTAACTGTACTTTAAACAATTATTTATTTATTTATTGAGAGAGAGAGAGAGAGAAACAGGTAGACAAAGAGAGAGTGAGTATGGGGGTACCAGTGCTACCTGCCACTATCAATGAATTCCAGATGCTTCCGCCTCTTAGTGCATCTGGGTACTGGTGATTAGAACTCAGGTCCTTAGGCTTTGCAGGGAAGCACCTTAACCACTAAGCCATCACTAGGGCATGCCTGCATTGGAAGTTACCTGCCTGAAATGAGGAATTTTGGTTTTAATGAAATGCTTAGGGGGCTCAAGAGATGGCTTAGTGGTTGAAGGCACTTGCTTGTAAGTCCTGCTGGCCTGGGATTGATTCCCCAGCACCCATGTAAAGCCAGATGCAAAGTGGCATGTGCTTTGGGTGTTTGTTTGCATTGGAAAGAGACCCTGGTGTATTCCCACCAAATAAATAAATAAATAAAATTCTTTTTAAAAGGAAAGAAATGCTTGGCTTCCCCAGATATCAAAGGGTTCAGTAGTCACATCCCTGGCACTGTGATTATACTGCTTGATATCCACATGAGGCCTGCCATTTGCCTTCCCTGTTAAGCTCTGTGGCCCTGTCATACCCTTGAGTTGTGATCATGAGTTCTCATTGTTCACACAGCCTGGCAAAAGTCACACACTTCTCATTACCAACTCATCCACTCTGCTCTCTGGTGATCTTGCTACAGTGCTTATTAATAATATATAGGAGCTGTGCTCAGCACTTAAGGTGCTTGCTTGCAAAAGCCAGACTGCCTGGGTTTTGTTCCCCAGTACCACATAAAGCCAGATGCAAAAAGTGGTGCATGTATCTAAAGTTCATTTGCAGTGGTAGGAGGCCCTGTTGTACCCCTTTTCATTCATTCACACTCTCTCTCTCTCTTCCTCCCTTTATCCCTCTTTCTCTTCTTACAAATAAATAACTAAAAATATTTTTCTAAAATTAGTTAATATAGGAGCTGTGAGTTGGCAACATCATGTTGCCTACATCAGGTCTACACAGTCAGACTCATGCCCTAGATGCACGGTCCAGCTGTTTACTGAAAGGAGAAAGCCGCCAGCCAAGTAGCTGGTGACCCCAGTCAGAAGCACCAGTGTGATTACCATAAGGGTTACAAACATGCTTTGACTATAATGAGCTGCTGTTTTCAAATGACAGCAACTTCAACATAATCAGAAACATAAGAACAGAAACAGCATACACTAGTCATACATACTGATCAGAAAGTTCTAGTGACTCTCCTGTCTCCACCCCCACCAGCACTGGGGTTACTGCCATGCATGGCCATGTCGGAATATTTATGTGGGTGTTGAAGCCCAAACCTCATGCTTGCATAGCACTTAGACATTGAGCCATCTCTCTCACTTAATTTTTTTTTTTTTTTTTGGTTTTTCGAGGTAGGGTCTCACTCTGGTCCAGGCTGACCTAAATTTTTTGATATCACATTTTAAATCTTTCTCTTTTGCCTGTGTCTTGTCCTACAATTGTAGTTATTGGGTTTTGCTAATTATTGATTATTAATAGTATTTTTGATTTTTTGTTTTGGCTTTTAATCTTCCCACTGCTGATATGAGTGGTTTATGTACAGTGCATACATTGTGAGAACATTCTGAATTTGTCTGTATGGCTTCTCCTTCCAGAGAGCTTTTTTTGTTTTATTTTGATTTTCTTTTTTGAGTTAGGCTCTCACTCTAGCTCAGGCTGACCTGGAATTCACTATGTAGTCCACGGTGGCCTCAAACTCACAGCTATTTCCCTACCTCTGCCTCCCAAGTGCTGCGATTAAATTGCACCACCAGTGAGCTTTTATTAGTCTTTTTAGCATTTATTTCTTCAGTATGACCAACTGCCTGTAATGCTTCTTACAGGAGATTTAGTTGTAGCTCTGTTCCCTTAATGTTTGTTTGTCGAAAAATATCTTTATTGCCCTTCATTTCTAAATGAGACCTTTGCAGGGTTCAGCGTTCTTTGTTGGCACTTTCCTTCATTCAACCTGTGAAAATCTTATCCTGGACTATAGAGAAGTCTGTTGTCAGGGTAATTGGAATCCCTTAAATGTTTTTTTAAAACTCTTGCTGCTGTGAGAGGCAGTTGATGTTTCACCTTCAAGAACCTGATGACATAGGTCTTGATGTGTTTTCCAGCAGTCTTGCTTCAGTTAAGTCTCAGTGGTGACCAACCTTTGGCTTTCCTGAACCTGAACATTTGTACTTTTTCTTGGTTTGGATGATTTTTGTTGTTATTCATTGATCTTTCCTACTGTTGATACCTTCTGTCACATTTTAAAATTTCAATTAATGCGTTTTTCAGCTTAGACTTATTTTTTAATTGCTTCCATCTGCCTGTCATAGCTCCCTATTGACTGATGGATAGTTCATCGCATTTCCTTTGAGCTCAGATTTGTTAAACAGTTACGTTGAATTCTTCTGAGTGTTCTCTTACACTGACTACTGTCTGGTCAGCTCTGACATATTCAGATGAGGTTGTGGTTTATTGAAATCTCGTTGAGCTTGTTGGTGTGAACCATCATCTGGTCACTGGGGTGTTGAGTATCCCAGTCTTTGTAATGGGGCTTTGCTTGTGCTTGTCTCTGAGAATTCCAGGCAGACGGCTCCTTTGCTGAGTCTGCAGTTCTGTGATCACCAGGTTTGCCAGGAGCTGGCTGTTGGTGTGTTGGTGTCTTGGAACACTAGAGGGCAATCCAAGCCCAAGTTTGTCTTAAATTCACATTGATTTGTTGCTTAGTGAGCCAGGGGAGTACCCAGAAAAGTCACCCCACAAGCCTCTACTGTAAACCAGGCAGCTTGTCCTTGGCCTATGCTCAGGCATTACAGGGTTCTGTCCAACTCAGCAGAATCACTGTGCAAGACTCGGCCCCCCGCCCACCCACAAGCATGGCACGGGAAGAAGCAAAGCGCTCACTGCTCTGAGCTGCCTTTAGCTGAAGTAGACTCATGGCCCAAGACCAGGGCAACTAGCACAGGTGATTCTGGTGTACAAGTGTGCTGTACTAGGACAAGCATCTGGGAGTTTGTTCAAAGCACTGTCCTAAGGCTGGAGAAGGGGGTGGAGGGATTAGTATGTGCCCAGTGTTAGGTTTCACCCACTTGGCATCACGTTTCAGGTCAAGTGATTATGCTTGTGAATGGAGAGTGGTGTGCTGCCCATGCTTGGGCTGGGTTGGTGAAGGCCATCTGTTGGCCACCTAAGCTGACACCAAGCTGGGTCTGCTTGAGTTTAACAGTCTCAGGGGTCTGCACAGACACTGGAGTATCTGTCTCTGCCTAGTGTTAGGAAAGGTTTCATCTGTGTGTGAGAGCGCTGAGTTTGGGAACTGCTATTAGAGACAGTCCTTTAGCCACTAAGGTTGATGTTAAGCTGGGTCACCTGAGTCCCACACAACTACACAAGAGTGTGAGGAGTGTGCTCCGTGCCAGCTCCAAGGCTGGTAAGGATGCTGGCCAAAACTTTAGCATGCTCCCCTGATCCTCTATTCCCCCTTGTCCCCATGCATAGGTTTTTACCTGGTACACAGACAAATGTAAATGTAAATGAGTGTTAGGATAATTGTTGCTTTGCCAGTATTGAAATACTGAGCTTATGTGTATCTATCTATGTGTTAAGTTAGCACCAAATTTTGCACAAATTGGGTGCTCCATAAGCCGTCACCTCTTTTTATCAACCTAAGTCATTAAAAAAAAGTTATATTTAATTTAATGTGTATGTGTGTGTGCACAAACACATGTGCACCAGGGTCTCTCGCTGATGTCAAAGAATGCCAGATGCTTTTACTACTTTTTGCATGTTGCTTTACTTAGGTTCTGAGGAAGCTGACCTGGGCCGGCAGGCTTTGAAAGTGAACACCTCTAAATGCGGAACCATCTTCCCAGCCACTCTTTGTGTCTTTCATTTATTTGCTGAGGATTTCTTTTTCTTTTTTGGTTTTTGAGTTAGGGTCTCACTCTAGCCCAGGCTGAGCTGGAATTCACTATGTAGTCTCAGGGTGGCCTCAAACTGTCTCAGTGATCCTCCTACTTCGGCCAGATTAAAGATTAAAGGCGAGCGCCACCATACCTGTCTTGGATTTCTTTTTTATTTCACTTGTTT